>WYDI02032881.1:26571-41667 GCA_009867235.2 Psittacus erithacus
AAATTCATTATTTTTTGAGAGAAATCTCAAAATCTTTCTCTGTTCATTTATCTTTCTGTTTAGGGTTACTTTGAACATCTTTGTAGTTTGAGAGTCTTCCCAGTCTTGTCATATTTTGTATGCTGTGAGCTGATGCAAATTCGTTACCATTTTTCATCCTGAGATTTTGAAAACACAAATTCTTAATTGTGATTTCTAGGTCTGTGAGAGTTCCACTGAACTTGATGCCCAGAAGCCTGTAATTCGTCTTGACAAAAGTGATAGTCCCTCCCTATCAGAGTCACCGGAAGAAGCCAGTGTCAGCAGTCACTCCCCTGAGAGCACATTGCAACAATCGTCTTTCCACCCAGTGAGAAAGGTACAAAGAACTTTTTAAAAAATATGTTTTAGAGGGAAAACATAATTTGATAATACTGAATATGATATGGCTTTGGAACTTGCAATCAGGTTGAAAAAATTAAAATACAGTAAACGTCAACAAAATGGCTTTTGGATATTGGAAGACAGTCATAGCCTAACCTATGCTGTACTGTGCTGTAGCCAGGATCAGCAAATAGTAGTGTTTAGATCTGTCTGGCACGATTTTTAAGCATGACGTTGGTAAATGAGTAGAAAACCTGTTTCTTTCCTGAGAAAATTCTGTGTAGTCCTGATCTCTAGGGCATTAACTGACTAGCACTTGCTAACTACCATACTAGCAGCAGATACTCTGGGAGAATTGGGGAGGGGGGACTAGTCAGAGGTTCTGATGAAATCAGGCCTGAGGAACATCCTTCAAAGTAGTTGCCCTGGAAATAACACCATTAATTATTACTTAAGATGTGGTGTCTGAAAGGGCTATAATTCTGATATGCTCCTTCTCTGTGTTCATGTAGAAGCAGAAAAATCATAGGTTTCTGTATCTCTACAATACTTCAGCACATAATAGAGCCATGCTTTGATCCTCCTACCTATTGGGAAGCCCTAACTATTGAAGAAGCAGCATAAAGAAAACCAGGACGGCTGATCTTTATCAGTAGATCCTTGCTGGCTCTGGATATCACCTCTGTATTTGAGACAGAGAAGCTGCCTTTTACAGGTTATTTAAAACACCCCAAACAGCACTTCATATTCTGTTTGCTCAAATCTGTTTGGTGCATCTGTGCGTGACTCATGTTGCGTACCATGTAGAAGTCTTTCATGGATATTTTTTCTTGGAATTTGTGTGTGGCTTATTGTCTTTCTGAACTAGCCCCCAAAGGAAGCTATTTTATTATTCTTCAGTATGTAGCTCTGTTGACCCAACATATTTATGATGCAGTATACAATCATAGAGTTGTTTGAGATCCTTCTGGGAATTTTAGAGACATGGAAAAGTAATGATTACTGAGAGTCTAGAAGCAGCATGAGAATCAGGTTTGGAAGCCACAAAGAAATCTGCAATAGCTAACTTAACCCTGTAGATGTGATGGAATTTCTGGATCAGGCTGATGGTATCACAACATTCTGAGATATGATGCTCTTTGGCTCTAAACTTTCACATGTGGAACCAAATCTCCCTTGACCTCTGATAGAGCACAGGACTAAGGAAAGCTATGCAAATTTTCTAGGGTAGGGTTACCTTTACTTTAGGATATGACTGTAAAAATTGAAGATATGTATTTAAGGCCTGAACAAGACTATGAACTAGAGCACATACTTTTCTTGTAATGCAGACACACCCTCAAAGTTATTTGTGAAAATGACTAGCTAGCTAACTAACTAACTATCTAGAGGCTTTTACTACATGCATATTAAGAAGCTGTCTTTTGTCTTCTGGACCTGTAAAGGAAGGTTATTCCCAACATTTTAAACAAGAAAAGTCAGAAAGAGGAAAGAAAATGGAAGCAGATGTGCAAGAGAGAGGCTAGTGTAGTCTGATGGAAAAATTAGGAGAAGAAAAAAGGAAGAAGGGCTGATTTGTTGCTGTGCAAGTTGAGAACACAGCAAGAGGAGGATACTCCTAGTAAAGAGAAACACAAACCAAAACAAACCAGAAATTTTTCTAATGGTGCTAAGAAGCATATGCTCTTGTGCCTGGCACCTCTGCAAGAAACTAGGACATTCACCAGCTACAGCACCCCATCTTTTCTTGTATATGTCTGTTTGGGGTCAAGCCACAATGTACTGACAGATCTGGCAATGGCTAATGAGAAATATGAAGGGAAACAGTACACTAAGGAAGCCCTTGAAATACATTCTTTGTAAATGCTGTTTAAAAAAGTCTAACTGCTTTTGCTGGCAATCAGATTAAATCTAGGTTTAGATTGGTTCCTATTTAAGAGCAAGGGGATGTGTCTATGCATTCTCATCTGTGTTTCACCTGAGTAAATGACTTCATGCTCATCTCCAGACAAAAATTTCTGTGTAGGTGTTTGTCCATTTAACTTTCCAGTGACCCAAATTCAGAATGTTTCATCTCTCTCATGTTCTTGGAAAACATGGAAAACGTGAATGCACTTGGAAAACATAATTGAAAAAATAACTAGAGAAACCTTTTGCTACCTGGAGAAGAATTTTATTCTGCCTTTGGAGAATATTTGGTATTGGACTTCTTGGCCTTGTATTGCAGTTCTGCTGAACTCTAACAGCCTCTGTGGTGCGCAGCATTCCTAGTGGAGTAATTCTCTGGCTGCTGAGATTCTTTCCTTAAAGAGAAAGCAGTGTGAACCAGGACGTAGCAAAACCCAGAATTAACTGTTTAGTGATATGTTTACCAAGATCTGTCAAAAAATAAAAGCTTCCATCAGGCCAGCGGTTTCCTTTATTTTGGAGGGAGCAAGGCTTGATTGCTCATGTAATTAAACATCTGTGCATTAATTTTAAAACATGTTTATGGTATGCATGTGATACCATTGACTGATAACTAGATGAATTGTCTGCATACAGGATCATACTTACATGTGAAACAATGTCGAGCAGATGCTATTAATAGTTTGGGATCACAACATTAATCATAAATGGGGAAACCACAAGTACATTATTCAGATCATCCCAGAGAAGTGCTAATACAGCTGTTACTCCATGGTGTGAGTCACTTGTATACCATATGAGTGCTTTTGAATTCAAGGAATGCTCGGTCAGAAACACTGACATCAAGGCTACTGCTGTCTTAAAGCCCCGAGTAGTTGCTCTCTGTGCCCACCTGCTCAGTATGCATGTGTATAGCATAGTCTCTAAAACATGTAATTTCAGTTATGTGTGGGCTTGGATTCTTTCACTGTTTTTGAACATCAGTGGTGATATTTTGTCAGTCTTTCTGTCTTCCTGTGTATTCCTTTAAATATTCTTTCTCTGTGAATCAAATATTTTGTGCAGAATAAATGTTTGTGTACTTAGATCATTGATTGTTTGAGATGAGTACTGCACCTAGCATAACTTTGGGCTTAATTAGCAACTTTTAAGAATAGGGGAACAGAAATGGAAGATTTCTATCTGTGCAAAATATATATAATTTTCTCTTCACACTTTCCTGTCAGTATACTTCACTCATGTAGCCAGGACTTCTGTTTTGGATTGTGAAGTTGTTCCGCTTCCATGCCTGTCAAATACCCAGTCTCTCCAGTAAGAATGCCAGCAGGACAGAGGACAAAGCTGGGAGGAATTTTTGTGATACCTGAACTTTTTCTCTGGGGAATCTTGGCAAGCTCTAGGAAATAGATTTTATTCAAGCTATTGAATTGCTAAGTTGCAGCGTGAAGGACTGAGTTCTCAGTTAGATTAACAATTTTGTAGGAAGGGTTACTAACCTTCTGCAATGATATGGTACTCCTGTTCCTTTTGCATAGTATGATATGGTGTTATTAATCTGCGCACAAGACTGGAGAGGTCATCTGTTCTGGAGCAAAGATGAGAATAATAAGATCTTTTTGGTCTAATTGTGTTTTCAGGAGTAATAAAGGGCATACAGTTTCTGTTTTGTTTACATGTACCTAATTGTCATTTGTGGCTGTGATGAGCAAGAGGTCTAGAGGCTGTGCCTAGCATTTGAAGAAATGTCGTAATTACTGTACATCTATAGCACAAACCTGTAGCTTGAGTCTCAGCTACTGCTGGAACAGACATTGGTGTTGCAGGGCCAGATGGGCATTTCTCCTCAGACTCCATAAGTGCAATCCTTTCTTTGGGTAGGAGTAGGACCTTTACTTTGGGAAGCAAGGGTTCCTTGTCTTGTCCAGATGCTGGGTTAGGTCCTGGGCAGTGGAACACTCTGCACCACCTCCACTCATCCTAAAATCCTAACTGGCTTAGGCACTTATGGTTCTCTCTTCTGCGCCGCTTGTCAGTTGTTAGTAGATTCACAGAACAGCAGAAACACAGAATGGTTTGGGTTGGAAGGGACCTTAAACATCATCTAGTTCCAACCCCCCTGCCATGGCAGGGACACCTTCCACTGGACCAGGTCGCTCAAAGCCCCATTCTGCCTGGCATTGGACGCTTCCAGTGATGGGGCCACCACAATTTCTTGGGGCAACCTGTTCCAGTGTCTCACCACCCTCATAATGAAGAATTTCTTCCTAACATCTACTCTAAATCTACCCTCTTTCAGCTTGTCCTATCACTACATTCTCTTGCACAAAACCCCTCTCCAGATTTCTTGTAGGTCCCCTTTAGGTACTGGAAGGCTGCTCTAAGGTCTCCCCAGGTCTCCCCAGAACCTTCTTTTCTCCAGGCTGAACAAGCCCAGCTTTCTTGGCCTGTCTTCATAGGAGAGGTGTTCGAGCCCTATGATGATCTTTGTTGCCTTCCTCTGGACTCTCTCCAACAAGTCAAGTGCCTGTCAAACACAGGTTTGGTTTCACAGGTTTCAGTCTATTGCCTGAAAATTCAGTAGGATGCCTTCTTGTTCTTCTATTAGGAAACACAGTGAATAATCACTCTGTATTCACTGCCTTCATAATATCCATATTTTGTAGGTATATATTGAATTTCCTCTCAAACATTTCTTTTTGAAGCTGAAAAGTGATTACTTATCTCTCCAGTTGCGCATCTCTAGTGTGTTTTGTATGTTTTGGTTTTTGTTGTGTTTCGTGTTTGGTGTGGTGTTTTTTGTTGTTGGTTTTTGTTTTTTGTTTTTTTTTTTTTACTGGAGTCCATTCTATGCTTTGCTCTTTTATATATTTGTCTGTTTCACCTATATTTCATGGCATTGATAAATCCTTTTTGTGGCAGGGTCACCAGAAATAGTAAGCAAGATGTAAGCACATGGAAATTTTGTATAGTCTATAACACTTTTTTTTATATTGTTCTTTTTGATTCACAGTAAGTCCCAGATTCTTAGTTCAAAAGCCCTCTTTGTCTTAAGCATCATAAAGTACTTGAAACAGGGAAATCCTAGAAAATATTTCATGCCATCCAAGGAGCAGTCTTGAGAACACTCTGAGAGAGGCTTCTGATTTATTCCAATTATATGCAATGGTGGCATTTCATGCAAGACTAACACAGTGACAGTTCATGGTGCAACCTCTTAGCATCTTCTGGGACTTGATGCATTCTAGGTTCTGATGTGCCAGTGCTGCTGTTACTACAGGGTTATCAGAGAAAGCAGTTGAACTTAGTCTGCTGTAGGTGGCATTCTTGGGTATTTTGCCTCAACGCATTTGTCTGAAACTTTATTAATGACAACTCTTCCATCTTAGTGGCAAGTGATTATTTATTTATCTTTAAAAGCATGTGAAATTTGTGGAAGAGGCGTTTGGTGTAACAGCACAGGTTTTACTTTTGTTACTATTGCACTGAGCGTGTTGTGAGTACTCAGTGACTGAAAGTAAGAATAGTTTAGTATCCATCCCTAGGAATTGAGTCCAAGATTGGGACTGAGGCAGGTTTGTTGTTGCAATGTCAGGTTTTTTTTTTTTCTATCTACTATTAATTTTAGGGAGATTAGAGGTGAAAGAAATCATGATGACAGCCTGGAATTTAGTGTCCTGCAAATTCCTAATGTATCAGAATATTTTTTGAATTTAAAGACTTCAGCTGATTAAGCAGAAATGCACTCATACTTAACGCAATTAAGTACATTTCTCAGACTGGAAATTTAACAAAACCTTTTCCTTTGACCTGGAAAAAAGGATAAATAAAACATGATGCTGCTTGCTCCATATGATCTCTTCCTCCTTCCACTTTAAGTCAGCTCCAATTTATTCAGACAGAATGTTAAGGAAGATTTGGATTCTTTTTCTCACAAAACCAGAAAGGAAATATTTTGGATTCTATTCCGAAATTGGGAAATACAAATAGGAAACATGTAGACTGTGTTATCAGGGCTGCTGTGTGCAGTGAGTTAAGAAACTGGATTGGAGTAGTACATTTGTTTAACCTCCTAGCATAACGAGCTGCCAGGGGGATTGCTCCACTTAATAGCAGCTGTTCATTACTCTGCAACGATTTGCAGCATGTTATTTCTCTTATAGCTAAGAGAATTGGCAGTTCCTAGTTTTAGCGTTCTTTTTCTGTGACACTTAAAGTCAACAGCCTTGAGACTTTGCCAAAACAACCCTAACAAATCCTAATTCCAGTGTTTCAAGGTAAGCATTTGCTTCTCAGAATTCTTCTGTATTAGTGCTGCATGTTTACACTGGACATTTTAAATGCAACAGTGATCAAAGAAATATTTGAACAATATGTTTATTTTTTGTTCTCTGAAGGCACTTTGCATGTTCTTTCTTCTTACCTTTCCCTACTATATAGCTATGAAATTTGTGGTAGAATGTATTTTGGGGTGGTGATGCTGCTGCCATTATAAGGATCATCAGACCAAAATTAATTATGAGACAACGAGAATTCCATTTATAATGATACAGATGTAGTTCAATGTGCCAGGCTGTACATTAAAATGTCAAAAGTTTCCAAATTAACCTACAGCTGAAGCCACCCTCTACCCAAGAGCATAATTAAAGCTTATTGTTGTTCAGATGGTCAATGTAAAAGCAATAGAGCTTTTATAAAACAGAGATAAATTCTTTAAAGGCATCCCGTTTGCAAAAATTAGCTGAACTCTCAAGGGAAAAGAGAAATTTTTGCTAATGGCAAAAGAAATGATTATTTTAGGGAGTGAATTAATAGGCTATTAATAAGCCTTGTTCCCAGTGCATTGTTCACTTCACACTTGACAGCAGCTCCACAGATCAGAATGGAATGTGTCTGTTCTTAACTGTGAGTTTTAATATTTTGCACTGAAAGATCATCATGTTGCTTCATCATTAAAATAACCACAAAATTAACTTTTGCCCCAAGGGAAAGACAGATGGCAGTTTGATGGCCTCATTATTCTTTTTTTCTTTTAACAAGCATAAGGTTTTATATTGGCTTATATAATCTAAAAAGATCTCTGAAGAAACTGATGCTATCTAGAAGACTGAAAAGATACAGCCATTTAATGATGTTGAATTTCACCTTTCAAAATGTTTTTGTTACACAAAGTTTTATGTATGTGTGTGTCTATTTTTTTTTTCTGCAGTAAGACTTGTCCCAGTGACTACTCCCAGTAAGTAAACTTGTCTCACTGAGGCCAGGAGTAAGCCTACCATTGTCTTAGTGAGGCTAACGTTTTGTTTGCAGTGTATACAATTACACACTGACGGGTCTTCACAGGGTCAGGTCTCAATACGTAATAGATGATGACGGGCTCTTGTGACACAAGTAAAGGAATATGTGTGTGGTTAGAAGAAGTGAATAGCCATAAGGTCTTCAGTTAACTTTCTATGCAGCTTTGGGTGGTGTGCCTACCATGTGTGTGCCTCAGCATGCCCATTTCCAGTCGAACATTAGGTAGTTCCTATTAGAAAGGAATTTGTCGATGCTTTGTGATTTTAAGAATCTGGCTAAATAAATATGTAACTGCCTCACAGGGACTTGATTAATACTCACAATGGGGTTTGAAATAAGGGGGAAAGGCACGGCTGATCACGTCCATCTGTTCAGTTCAAGCTTTAATTCTACTTATTTATTTTCTGTATATGAGAAAAATTCTCATGTTTATTTTGTCATCTGAAAAAGGCTTGTGATAAAAAGAGCAATGGTATGGAAAGGAAAATGTGTTCTTGGTAGGCCACATTTGTCACTGCATGTGCAGGAACCTGTCACAAGAAAATTATGACAGCAAATGTTTGCCGACTCCTTAGGATGTGTGGCCGTGAAAGCTGGATTTCTTTTTGACCTACTTACATTGGTTTAAAACATGAACATTCATAGGAATGCTCAATCAGACAGAGCATACAGAAGGCTGTGCCTCCACCAATGCATTTCCTCATTTACTGTGTTCTAGTTTTCAGCTTAAATGTAAGGTAGAAAGCACATGGTTGACTAGTTCCAGCTGCTTCCAAGAAGTTATTATAGCTCAGGCAGCTTAGATTCAGGGACATTGATTTGACTCAATAGAAGGAAAATGGCCAATGCTCTGGCTGCAGAGACTCAGCACTCTCTGGGTGCCTTCTACATGAAAGGATTGTTTAGAACAGACTTACTAGAGCACTGTGTGGTAGATGGTGCAAACATTCTGTAGTGCTGTAAAAGAGTTGACCTTTTTCTGTCTCAAATGCAGGCTATTTTGTCTCATTGAAAGTAAGTGCTCACTGTTTTGGCAAAGCTCATGCTGTAATGTGTATTGCAAACTGAGGAAGGGGAAATCAAATAACATCCATGGGTGAAAATTAATGTCTGTGGGCAGAGAGTTCTCTTAATGCATTGGTGATAGGTACTGGAAGCAGAGGAATTCAACACTGACTTTGGCATAATGTAGGATTTACTCAGGCAGAACTGATGGCTCAATCCAAGCTACTGTCTTTACCACTGTTGGATTAAGATGGACAAAGGTATCAAAATCCAAAATGGAGTAACAGTTGAGAAATACTAATTAAATCTAGGAAATGAGTCCTGTCTCAGATTCACTTCTAAGTCGCAGGCCTCTAGCAGAAAAGTAAGTACAACAAAGAAATTAAACTCTAATTCAGACACATTTCTTTCGTCTTGATTTATATTACAATGACTGCTACTTACAGTATTGTAGTCAAATGAAAAGGATTTATTCAGTCAGTTATCAAGGGTGGTACACCAATGAACTATGATGAAATAAATGGAAAACTATGTTTTCAAATGACACAAATCTCCATACTTCTTAAGACTACTTATATTTGCTTCATACAGACACTAGGAGAGAAATGATTTCAGCACAGATACACATTCCTGGATATAAGGCAGCTTGAGGAAGTCACCTATATGGGTGGATTTATCTTGTTTTGCCTGGCAGTATTTCTGTGGTTTTGACAGTGACAAATCATGAGACAGTAGAAAATGCATGCTACTGAAGCTATTTCAGAAACTTTGGTAAAAATTCATTTTCTTTGGAAACCAGACATGTTACAGCCTTTCCTCATTAGCACATGTAGGATGTTTCTGGATTTATGCTATGATATTTAAAGCACAAGTGGCATAGGTTTTAATGGAACAGACTCACTAACTAGCATAAACTTTTCACCATTATTAATAGTAACGAGTGTTTCATCCATGTCAGGTCTGACTCATTTCTTTTGGAACAACTTAACTGTAATTAGTAAGATTTATATTAAGAATTGATTTAGTACAGTGTTCTACGTGCCTAGATTTCCCGTTCATTGTAGGATGTTAAAAATGAGGATCCTTTGGACTGACCAAAGGAAGACATTTTTTGTAAATCACAGATAAGTAACCCTGGTGTCTCCTTTTCCAATTTTCAGTTTTAATAGTGGAAACTCTAAAGCTTTTGGAAATCATACAAAATTACAATAGACACATGATACAGCTGCTTCATTACCTATAGCTGAAATGGATTATCTCATCCATTATAGAAAGAACAGTAACATTTTGCTGCTGAAAAGCTTATTAACATGTTGGTTTTTTTTTCTTTTTACTTTCCTCAGCATTTGGCATCCTTAAGTGTTGTGGGCTTTTCCAATGGTTTAGAAATGGAACTACCTTCAATGAGGTTATCTAGCTCTTCTGATCCACGGATGCAAGCTGCAGCCGCTGAAACTCTTTGCCCATCCCCAAAAGCCCTTTGTGATTGCGATACTCCACCAGAGTCAGTTCTCAGTTACAGCTTGGTGTTGGGCAGAGCTCCAAGTGACCTGAGTCTTGGGGCTGCTGCTGGCCATGCACAAGGTGATGCACTTCAGGGCAGTACTAAGGGCAAGGTAGGAATCGCTTAAACTCCTCTACTGAAAGAGAATCTGCTTTCATTGATAGCATGTTTTTGTAGTCAGTCAAAGGCAGCTATTTCAGTAAGTAAAGTTTTCCTTATGTGGTATTTGAAAACTAGTTACAAATTTGTTTATTTATATTTTTTTTTAAGATGGAAAGAAAGAAAACTAACAATAAAATGTGATTTTTACTTTTTTTTTCCCTGAAGTTGGAAAATGAAGACTTCAATATTGTCAGTCATCCGCTAGAAAACAGCTTGAATGCTGCTGGGCAAGATGTAGTTAATGAATTGAGTCTTTCTACGCAAAGAGTGCTGGAAGAACCTATTAATCTTTCAATCAAAAAATGTCAACATTGCACTTCTCCTTCTGAACTGCGCAGTAACACTTCTTCCCTGCCCATGAATGCCAGAAAGAGAGAACTTAGAAGCAAAGAAGGTACCAGGCTTTTCATTATTTCATTTAGGGTTTTGGTCTGTCTTTCTTTCTTAACATTGTGCATTGAAAGCATTGCAAAGCAGCATGCTTATTAATGCAGTTACACATAAATATGCTTTTCCAACAAGCTTCAAATTTTATCAGAGTACTTAATCCAATGGAAAAGCATGATTGATCTCATTTGTGAAGGAAAAACATGGAAATTATATGCCTTGAATTTGTGACATCCTTCTCCTATGAACCAGAAACTAGTCTGTCTGTGTGAAGTACCTGGAGTATTAGTTCTCATAGAAGCACTCCTGTTAATGAGACCTGCAGTTATGACTGCTGAAGAAATGGTTTGAAGAGTCCAAATTCAATTAAAAAACCCCTAACTTCTGAAATGTAATGCACTTTCTGCTAAGTCCTTCACATCAGTAACATAGCAAAGTTTTGTTAGGTTGATATATTGCATAGTATGTGCTTCTGCTTGGCAATGTCTACTGTGGAACGTTCCTTTCAGCCAAGGCCTATTTCTTCAGCCTTAATGGAGAATTAGACCTTACTTAACTCTTTTCATGAGCAAATTGCCAAGTATCCTTGTGCTACACTGGAAAGTCTCCCTCCTGCAAACTCAAGAAGTCAATGGGACTATTCATGCAAGCAGGGGATTGCAGGATCAAGCTGTTATCCTGTGAGTTATGCCAATATTTGGCTGCTTTTCTCTGTAAAATATGAATTAATATTTCTATCTCTGAGCTGTTTTTTTACTCAGAGAATTCTAATTAGTACAAAGGAGGCCTAGCTCATTGAGCCAAGGAAACGTATTTGTCTTCACTTGCATGTGCTATGCCAAATTGTGACAATTATGCTACAATCATTTGTGTGAGTTGTAAGAATCAGGCATACCCCTAAAAAGCTGTGCCTCAGTCAGGCTTGAGTATCTCTGAGTGAAGCAGCTTTATAGTATCTGGTTTGGGTCTTGTGACACTACACAAGGAAAGCAGCGGCAACATACAGAATCTCACTATGTATAACATGCTCCAAATCTGCAATGTGTAAAGCACAGGTCCTGTTGTGCAGGAGAATGAAAAGACTTGAGTGGTGAATTCAGTGCTGCTCCCTTTTTGCAAGGAAGGATCAGGAGTGAGCAATTCCCATCCTGCTCTTGCTGTTTAAAGGTGTGCATTGAGGGAAGACCTGAGGAAATAGAGTCATCATATGCAGTGTGCACCAGAGAGGGAGATAACTCTGTTACAGATGCAATGTTATCTTTGCTGGTGGCTCTCTGTAGAACTTACTGGCTTCAGCTGTGCTGTGCTGCCAAATCCCTTCTGGTATGCTTCTGGTATATACCTCCAATGACTCATTCTTTTCTAATATAAAGTCTAAACATTCAAGTTTAATTTACAACAAAATACTTCTTATCCCAGCTCCAAGAGACGTGGTAAAAATTGTACATTTCATCATTTTCCCTCTTACAGCCACTTTTCTTCTAATCATGGTTTCTGTAAACACCCTCTCCTCCCCTTCTCTTTCCTAGACTAAACAAATCTGACAGCTTCAGACTCTCCTCATGGGTCAGAACTGTGATTTTTTTAAACCCACCTCATTCCTGTTGCACTATGGGCTTTCTGCAATTAAGGAGTGCTGACCACAGACAAATGCAGTGCTGCAGCTGAGGCCTCTGGGGTGCCATGCAGAGCCAGGGTATCAGATCATTGTGTTTTACATTCTTCACTGCTGGTGATATGCTGCAGGATGGCATCTGACGTTTGTGCAGCAACAGCATGTGGTCAACTCACATGTAGTGAACAGTCCACACTGACCCATAGTTCCTTCTACAGAGCAATTCCCTAATCAGTTACTTTCCTGTGTGATTACATTCATCTGATCCTTCATAAGCTTAATACTTAAGATATCTTGATTAAGTCTTACAGATTCAGGAGATTCTTCTTCTCTGATAGGTTAAGGTAATTTTTTTTAATCATAAGCATTCTCCACAGTGTTTGCAACCCCTCTAGTTTGGTGTTTTCCACAAATTTTATAGGTACTGTTTTTCATGAGCCAAGTTGCTGATGGAAATGTTGATTAATATTAGGAGCCCAGCACTATTGGAACATTCTCTGGTTTGACAGAGTGCAATGAGAGCAGCTCCTTCAGCTCAGTATGCAGTCACCTTTTTGTAATTCTTGCCAGAGCCATGGCTACCACCCTTCCCCTGCACAGCAATCACAAGTGAATAACACTTAACAAGTGATGTGAAATGCACCTTTCCTTATCAGTCTTCACTCTATTGTATTTCTTGTGGCTCAGAACAGCAGAGTATCTTAGAGGCACATTGTTTTCAAGCCATGGGTTAGGTACCTTTGACCCAAACTAGGTTTTCTTTAAAAGGCATGTTTTCCTGGCACTCACTTATTTCCAGATAGTCATGTTATTGGGTTTGTTTTCTTGTCAGTATAGTTTAGTCAAATTAATTCCTAGCAAAAGAAAGAGTTGCTATGAAATTTGTCAGTGGACTGGCATTTACGAAGGCATCTACTGGGGCCTTCTCTTAGCCATCCCATCTTTCCAAAGCTGTTTTGTTACTCTTGTGTCTAGTGTCAGCCAAGAGCTACAGTTACTCGCATGATTATATAACAGATAGTTTTCAGTTCATATGTTTATATGTTATATATGGTGAAGGATAGAAAAGAATCATACAGAGCAGCTTTGGTCCCTCAGTGCCTGATGGGAAACACAACTTCCTTACTGTTTTCAAATAACTAGAATTACCCAGAACCTTGTTAGCATGGAATAAGAGACTGCAGAGACTTCTTGAACCTTGGGAGTTCAGACCTCAGTAGGTCTGTTTTTCTTAAGAGAAGGCTGTATAGCAAAGAGGATTACTTATCTTGTTCCAAGTATATGGATGAATGTGGCATGGCTGTGTTCCTATATTATTCCCTGAGAATGCAACCATTTTGACAAAATATTCTGGAAAGACTCCTCATATTCAGTATAGAAGCTGCAGTTAAAAGCGAAGAGAAAGTCAAAGATTGTATCCCAGAATAGAAAATAGCATACATATTTTGTATTCATACAGATGAAATGATTCCATAATTCACTTATGATATCATATTAAACACCAGTCAGAAGTACATGAATATTGAAGTACTTTCTACCCTAATCTGACTCTGGTTTTATAAATATTGTATTCATTTTCTTATCTTCTGTTCCAGATTCCAATAACTGTGAAAAGGAACGTTTTGAAATGAGTATGAAAAGCAATCAGAATGTCAGGTAACAGTCTTTTTTTATACAAAAAGCACTGGCCATGAAATTTTATGTGTGTATTTAGAAAATTTGTCACACTTAATGGTAACAGAGAACTTAAAAGAATGCAAGATTCCTTACAGATAAAAATTCTGGAAGTTATAAAGTATTCTCTTTAACTTGAAAATAGCAATTTAAAAGAAGTGGTGAGTTTATGTATTTCTCTTATTCTTGTGTAATTTTCCAGAATGAATAAATCTTTCCAATTTATCTCAAATGAACAATTAGAAACTGTTTAGCCCAAATTAAACCTAAAAATATAATGGGAACAGGATTAACATGTTTTCAACGACTTATAAGATTCTGTTTCCAGCTACTACTGTAATAATATATTTTAAAGGAAAGCTGATGATGTGCTGTGTTGCTGCTTGAAGCCAGCCATACTGAAAACTATCAAGCATGACTAAAATTGAAATAATTAAAAAAAAAATATATGGAGCAGTGCAAAATTTCAATACAGAACTTAGTAATGCATTTACACAAATGATTAATTTTAAGCAATTGCATTCACATTTCTTAAAGAATTAGCATGTGAAAAAACACCCAGATTTTCAGCATTTGGCCAGAATCACAGTTACAAAGGAAAAGCAACACAGCAGTGCATGAAAAATGTTGAAAATTAGTAGGGAACAGAATTTTGTGGAATATGAGTGAATTTAACCATGCATCATTTTGATTGTAGACCTTTCTCTAAGGAGCAGAAAAACCCCTACGTGCGACTGGAACGTTTACAAATATGTACATCAGAAGTGGGGGACCTCCCAATGTTTAAGCTCCAGCCAAAGGACAATGAGCAGGAGGGCGATTCCCTTCTGGTAATTGAATGTGGGACCCAATCTTCAAGTATGGCTATAAAGGTAGTGGAATTTCCTTGCTTTCTCCCCTTTATCCTACTGGCTTGTACCCACAGTTTCTGAAAGTTACCATACGCTTAAGTATGTTGATTCATTTTACCCTCAGGAACTTCTGTGATGGTTGGAAGTCATGAGGAATGCAGCTTTTAGTTTGCTGTTGTCGTGGTTTAGGCCTGCCACACAGCCCACTCACTGCCCCTCCACCTCCTCCCTCGGCTCCCAGAGGGATAGGGAAGGGAATGGAAAGAATACAACTCCCACAGGTTGAGATAAGAACAGTCTATTAACTAAGGTATAACACAAATCACTACTGC
>WYDI02032885.1:0-35335 GCA_009867235.2 Psittacus erithacus
GAATGGGTTGTCCAGGGAAGCTGTGAATGCTCCATCCCTGGCGGTGTTCAAGGCCAGGTTGGACAGAGCCTTGGGTGCCATGGTTTACTGTGAGGTGTCCCTGCCCATGGCAGGGGGGTTGGAACTGGATGATCTTAAGGTCCTTTCCAACCGTAACGATTCTATGATTCTATGGATTAATGTCTCTGCAAACTTGGATTTGCCTTCAGCCAAAACCATCCTCTGGCTCCTGCTTTAATCACCTTCAGCCTTCACCTTCATACAGGAGTATTTGTAAATACACAGTAATATTCTCATCTATATAAGGCAGCATTTTATAGGGAAGAGCAGGCACAGGACACAGGTGATGCACATCCATACACAGGGCAGAAATATCCAGCATCAGCATCACACACACCAGCCTTCCCGCAGATCCCATAGTGATGCTCTAGCTGCAGATGCACCTTGACCTGCACCAATGTTACCCTCAGCTTCAGAGACATTTCTGTAAACCAAATTAAAGGAAAAACCCCAGTGAGGGATGTTATTTTTTTTTCAATAACTGATTTATTTTCAATAGCTGCTGTTTTACCTAGATGATAGCGTTGCAGGATGGTGCAATGGGACAGATTATAGTTTGGCACAAACACAGAGATCCAGAAAGAAGGAAGTTCTCATCCTCTCCTCATTACAGAGAAGATGCAGCAAGTGTAAAATCAGCTTGTTCAACAATTACAACCTTTTAATAATCCTCCAGCTTGACTCTAGAGATAAATCATCAATACCAGCATTCGACAGCACTATAAAAGAACAGAGACATTCTTCTAGCTTAGGATGAGCCCTCATCACCTTACAGTTCAGCTCTCCTGTTATTAGCAATTTAGCTACTTCATCCCCAGACAGTAACAGAAAGCTCCCATGCACCAGTATTGCACCCACTGGGCTACACCTTACATCTAAGCATCTTCTAACACACAATGATCACAACCGGATGTTAATCACTGCGGCTCTACTGATTTCACCTTAAACTAATTCACATCAGTTGAGAATGGGCCATCACATTTATCAAATGAAAGTGTTTGGGAAACCTTCTCCATAAAAAGCACTGGAGCACAGAGAGCTTCGTCTGAGGTCAGCCAGATGCTGCATTAAGTCACTGAATACTAATGACAAATTAACACAAACTTTAAAGGAGAAGCCAATTTTCACCTTCAGACGCTTTTAATGAACTCTGTTGTATACGTCTCAAGCCAGCAGTAATCTTACAGACAATACTTTTCAAACATATCCATTTACTCCATTTCTAGCTATTTTTTTCCTTCCCAACAGCTAAAAGCCCATTGATTCCACCTTTAATTACTGTTCACAGCCACATCTGTTCCTGATATTGAAGCAGGGAAAAAAAAATCAGTTAAACACTACAAAGTAATCTTTCATTTACTTTTTAAATCATTAAGCAACCATCTTGTCCTGTACACAAGTTTAAACAGTCCTATAAGCCAGGGTGAGGAGGAAACAAACAAAAACTACTTCTGGCTTTGGAAAGTAAGGAGTCAAATTCAGCACAAGTTCCTGTTCCGGCTCTTCCGGACTCCCATCAGTCACCTTGAAATAACCGTATTGGGTTCCTAACCTGGAGTTGTGTTGCTCAATAAGGCACAGACAAGTGGGTGCTAGTGAGGATCGGGGACGTTTTAATACCTGGTATGCACTCATGTGTGCCTCTGTGTCCCTGTTTGCTTTGGAACAAACACCATTATAATTTCTTCAAGGAATCAATAACGTCCATTGCCAGAGCGCTGCACTGTTTGAGATGCAGATTGCATAGGGAGACTGGAAATTTATTGCATTGTAAATGTAGGCAGAAGGTAGTAGGTAAGCTGTAATTAAAGTTTTGCTGATAATAAAAAATTGGGGAAATAAGCAGGCTCCATAGTCAGTAAATGTTAGTACTGCTGCACGATCGCAGCGCTTTGCAGAGAAAACTGCAGCACTAGGCTCTTTTTCTGCACAATTAGCCAAAGGAAGCGTGGTTTACATTTCAACCCCCCCAAAAT
Organism: Psittacus erithacus; assembly: GCA_009867235.2. Classification (NCBI taxonomy): domain Eukaryota; kingdom Metazoa; phylum Chordata; class Aves; order Psittaciformes; family Psittacidae; genus Psittacus; species Psittacus erithacus. Next base: position 2,037 of record WYDI02032885.1, read on the forward strand.
GCTGGCAGCCCATGTGCCCTTCATCAAATCACCATCTCCAGAGCCTTTCAGCTCCCCGCTTTCACATCTTATTCTAATTCTCTGAGAATCATGTCTTACACATGTTGTTCTCGGTACGTGCTTTTATCTGGGAAGCTAAAATTAAGGAAAACCTTTGCCGTTACACATCTGATGCATTATTCTTCTTGTAACAGACCTGGCTGCATGCAAACTGCTGGCGATGTTACATGGAAGCTCAGCAAACCTTCCTGCGAGGGTTTATCTCATGGAGAGGCAGAGAGCAGGGCTGCGAGGGGCACCCACATCCTTCCTCTCCACGTGTGTGTCGAGAGCTGCCCTCCGCCTGTTCCAGTGAAGCTTTACACTGTGGTTGGCTGTGTAAAAAGGTACACAGCAAAAACCCAAATCTGCCGCCTGTTTTCTTCTTCTTTCCCAACTTCTTTGATTTTCAGACTTGTCCCAGGCTTGGGATTGCTCACTACTAATTATCCAATAAAAACAGAGCTGAGGTATTAAATCTATCCCCAGTTAACCCAATGTCTTTAATAACAGAAGAGATTTTGCACCAGGGATACTGTATCTCATTTTCCCACTCTTACAAGTCTCCTGTCACTCCACACTTATTAGTACTGCTACTAATATATTGTTCCCAGTTAGCCACTAAAATAGTTTGGTTATTCCTATTAATTCACCAATAAAATGTGGCCTCACAATGCAATAAAAAAGGCTTTGTTGCTTATGGGGTTTATTGGCAGCATCTATTTGCTCAATGTGTCAAGAGGATTTCCCCAGTTCACTGATACTATAGCCAAAAGCACTCTGGTATGGAGATATGATAAGAAAGCAGTATTTGATCACATGCCATCACCAGCTTCTCCCCAGGTATCTGTCAGCAACTGATAGCACAGACAAGCGTCCATCCCTCCAGGTTAAGAGCTAGTGGATGCTGCAAGAACCAATTCCCAGAAGGAAAACCAACCACTTTCAGGTTAAAATTCAGAACACCTCACGTTCCAAGGGACACTTATGCTCCTAAAAGGCGTGAAACCCCAACACCAGGGACAGAGGCTGTTGTTCATGCCACAAAGTCACAAACACCTAATTTAGCCCATAAATTAGCTAAATTTAAATAAATAAGTGCTAATTTATGAACTTCTTAGTCCATTCTATGGGAGGAAGAACTGGAGAAGACCCTTTCCCCTTAACAAAGACCATCCTTGGCAGTGGCACACAGTCTTGTAATGGGCAGAGATTCCAGAAAGCCCAACACAGTGTGCTTCCTGCTGCAGGAAAGGTTTGGGGACAAACACCACAACAGCAGGAATTTACAGAACAGGAGAGCTAAGCCCATTAAGGAACTGGGCCAGGATTTTTAAACTGGATAACATTATGACTCTAGATTCTGCATCCTAATTAATAAGCAGCCAGTGTGACTGTGCAACACTGTCCTCTATTGGAAACAGCTCACTAGGCCACCCAAACCACTGCCAGACATCCTCTAACACAGGAAAAAAGCCCAGTCTCTTGTTAGGGCTTAGCATCTCCTGCGATTGGCTGATGTTGTCTGCATGAGCTTCCTCAGCTTCCTGCATCACCCACAAGTTGTTCCAAAATATCACCGTGCTCTGACTGTGCTTTGGGTTTATCCAGGACCTGCAGCAGTAAAAAGGCTTTGCACAAGAGAGCCATTGAATACAAGCAGATTTATTGTGCAGGCTTTATAACCTTTCTTGCACACCAAGCTCAAACTCTCTAACGCATATATTAGGAGAAAGGATCCTGACAGGAATGCTGTGAGGTGCCCCATAAATATCCCAGTGCCTCTGTAGATGGGGAACCCAGTGACCTTCTGGAAGGGGTGCAATTCCTAACTCCACCTACTCACAAAGATGATTCTATGACCCAGAATAAGACATCATTTTTAGAGCTACCATCTTCTGGGAACAGAAAAGCTGATTCACAGGTGCTGCAGAAGGACAGCAATGCACGGCTTGTTGGGAAAAGGATAATAGCACAGAGCAGTGCCTCTTGCATCACTTCACCTCTCGCTTTGAGACCTGGGCAACACAGAGGTGGCTGCTGCAGCAGGGAGGAGCAAAGCTCCCTGCTAAAGCAAGTAAGATCCAGTAGCACAAATGCTGCCTGTCTGCTGCCATCTCCTCCAGACCTGCAGGCACTTCCCTCCCTCCTCCTCAAATAAAGACAATGTTTCCTGACTGTTCCACGGGGTTTGCCATCCATCCTCCCATGTGATGCTTTCATAAAGAGGCATTTTTCTATTTTCAGCCTCCAACTTCTTGTCTTCTTCAAGGGCATCTTTATCATAATGGAAGGAGACAGGGAATGCTTTCCTCAAAGCCAAGCTGTTTTGCACCCTTCTATCAGATGCAGTTCGGGGACATTAGCAGAAGTTACATATCCATCTACTGGAACAGACACAGCTCCTTTTCCAAATGGCAACTGGCCCATTGACACCACACTGGGTGTGAGATAGAAGAAATAATATGACCTCTTTCAGGATGTGATCTTAAGCAAAAGGACATCTTCCCACTGATGGGTGACCTGGGTTCAAGTGCTTTCTGTGTGAAAAGGGCAGACGTTGCATGGTCACCAGTGCTCTGTCATCTCTGCCAGCTCAATGCCAGTGCTGGTGACACTGTCCTCAGCAAGACTGGCTGAAGCACAGAGTTCACACCTGCTATTGTGAGGGGCCTTGCAGTCATTAGTCTCCAAAATTGCTTTCCATGGTGTACAAGACATACAACAAATGGCTAATTTAATAAAACTGTGTCGCTTCATTCAGCCAGAGAAGCACAGATAACAGCAGCCAATTCTGGGAAAAACTGGAAGTCACTCTCATGTCATGGGCTCAGACTTCTCATAATGGGAATGGCAGTGCCTGGGCTTCAGCTGGTCCCTGCTTTCTACTCAATGCTCCATGGTGGAAGGAGAGGAAAACCACAGTGACACGGCCCAGGGAGGCAATGCAGCTAAACAGTAGATTGCAACAGGGATATTAAACTCTTCGCAAGTTTCTGTTATCAGGAATTCCCCATCCTAATACCATTTAGAGCATCAACATCTTAGCATCAACCCCAGCAGACACCAATTCCAGCATCCACTGTCCAACTGCTGCCTTCCCCACTCTCGCTGCTACAGAGGTGCCAGCCCTAAAGATAAATGGGACAAACTCCCCCTTTCCACTCCAGCCCCAGCTCTTCCTTCCATGAGTGGAAGCTTCACTGTTGCTTTTAAAGAACACAAGAACAGGTCCAGATTCAACATGAAGGATACAACCAGATACAGGACTCTCACAACACACCTGGAACCACTCTGCTGGGAGGAGCAACCCCAGGTAGAGAAGAGGCAGATCTGGCACCAGAACACATGAGAAGTCCCTGCACAGGTCTGCTGCAGTTCAGCCAAGGGCACAAACACACCAGCATCTTGAATCACACCATACTGAAGCACCACAGTACACAAACCATCACCAGCAGCAGAGCAGACTGAATTTTTTCATTGGATGTTACGGGTACATAATCATCACTGTCACCACTGCAATAGCAATCAGGGCTGAATCATCAGCTTCCACATTTCCTTAAAGGTGAAATGAAATGTTACAATAAAAGCCATTGAAAAGGCCACTTCCACCTCCTTTTGCTGAGGAATAAATCTGAGTAACTCAGAGAAGCCTGCTACTAAATGAGCAAACAATTTGATGACAGTCATGTGGATGCAAGATCTTTATTAGCTTTTTAAACAGCCCTTACCCAGTGACCTTTAAACAAGTTGTAGTTATCATGTGCAAATTCATTATTTCCTGGAATGTTTTAATTTTATAATTAACTTCAATGCATCCAGTCCACATTCAGAATGAAACTAAGCAGTGTGAAAGGAAATAGTGCAGATAGAAAAGGCCAGTTTCTCCTGTTACTTCTGCATGAGACAGGAGGGTTTTCCCCTGATGCCTGCAGCTGCCAAAAGCTCCTCACTTCTTGCAGTCCGCCTGCTTCCACAATGCCAGAGCATGGCCTGACCTGGCTTAACAACACTTCCCTTCCTCTCAACATGCTTCCAGCTGTGTCAAAGGCGCGACCGCTGGGCACAACATCTGCACGATGCTGTCACTTCCTGGTGCCAGCAGAGAAAATCTGTTCCAGGAAAAACCAAATCAAAGTTTCTGACTCCTGCCCGTGATGCTCTCCTGCACGGATTTCCCGATGTTCATCTCGCTCTTCCGGACAACCACTCCTGCCGGTCAGTTTTCCTGGGAATTCTAAGTCCTGCAGTTACTTCCCTGTCAGGATGCACATGAGACAGGCTCAGAAGCTGCTGGGGAAGTGCAGGCAGACTGACAGCCAGGAGTCTGAACGTGCTTTTCTTAGTTCTCTCCCTTTCCTAGGGGCTACTGGTGGGTCCAAAGGCCATTGGGGTTCCCAGAAGAGGCCTCTGAGAGTCCCAGTTCAGCTGCCCAGGGCACCATTCCCCTTCATAACTTGCTCTCGTGCCCAGAAGTGTTCCTAGGGTGGATGTTCAAGCCACAGTCAAGCATATGGGATGTCATAAAAACGTTCTGCTCCTCTCTGAACAGATTCCTCCCTGCTCCCCTTGGCCAGCTCCCTGCTGGAGCTCCCCACTCCTCCCTGAAACTATTCCCCGCTGCCTTCTCCACTGCACCAAGGACCTTAGTAAGTCTCCGGGGAGCAGTTGAGCAGAAATCCCTCCTTCCTGAAGGCTGTATGCTTTTTAACACCCAAACCAGGAGCAGAGAAGCCAGACAGGCATCATCCATCGCTGCCAACACCAGCAAAAGTCAAGCTGGAGCTGAGGGAAGCACCCATTGACCCCAGCAGCATCCTTTTTATCGCTTGACGGCTCTGCAAGAAGGGGCTCTCGTGCATCAGATGAGGCACACACAGCTTCCAAATAACGAGGAAAAAACCCCCGACATAGCCAAATCTGCAGTCTGAATACTTGTAACCTCTTAGTAAAACAGCCTCAAGTCTTCCCAGCTCCCTGCCAAGCCCTTGGCAGCTGAACACCTGCATGCTCCATCTGTCCTTACCTTTCAGAACACATCCCACTTCAATCACTTGCCACCAGCCTGTCCCTCACCGCTTCCCCCAGGTTACTTCTCCCTCCAGACCTGATGGGACCAAAGCACTTCCAGTCTGCACCTTTTCATTTCTGATGGAATCTGACGCAGAGCGTAACCTTGGGAAAAAACAAGTGCCCTCCAGCAAATGGCTTTGCCTATGTTCTTCATGGGTTTGCTTAACTGTAGATGCTCATCCTGCTGTTGGCTTGGCATTTAGGAGACAGAAGTAAGAGGAGAAGAGGCACCATCAGCTGCACCCCTGTAATTCAGTGCTTATTAATACTATAAGGCTTTGGGAGGTCTAGAGAGGGGCAAGAAGAACTGGGCATAGATGGAAAATGTAACCTTTGATGAGTGACAAGCGAGGTTATATGGATGAATACTAAATGAGGATGCTTTGAATAATTCATACTGGGGGTTCAAGGTAAAACAGTTTAACCTGATACCTTAGTAGCTGCGCTGTCTTGCTAGCCTCAGGAATATTATCTCAAAGAACAAGATCTGAACATAACCCAGGTTCTAGATATTAATTTACCCAGAGGTATTTAACAATCAAAGCTCGCTCCCAGTTGTCTAAAACCTGCAGCGCAAGCACTATAGGTTGGATGGGTTTCCTTCAACCGCAGCCCTCCAACCTTGCCCAGCAATGCTTGCACCAGCACAACCTTTTGGTGTTACGCTGCAGAGAAGCCTGGGCCACAAATCGCCAAAGGTAAAATAAGTTAGAAGAGTTTTGGTCACAATTCTGCAAATCACACAGGACAATGCATTTCCTGAGGGAAGGTTATTTATTTTACCAGGATGAACCCGCTTTGGAAGCTGGGTGCAGTTTCCAAACCGCGCTGAATCCCACACAACATCCATCTTCAATCTTGGAATAAACTTACACCTTTAGACAGAGTCCCAATTAATCAGTCCCCCAAGAGAAAGCCCTCTGGTGCCTCCAGCAAACAGGAGGAAACCTGGACAACCACCAAAGTTATTTTTAACTGTACTGTAACACGTCGGTACAAATTCCACCTCCACACACAGCGTTTTCAGTGCCATAAAAAATGACAACAAGTGATATAAACTGGGAAGCAGAAGCCATTGAGGGCGTCAGAAAAAAACCCTCTCACCAGGCAGGAGATAAATCCAACCGCACAAATTAGCACCATAAATATTGCACACATTCGGGGTGATTTAAGCACTTATTTGATCTAAGCCAGGCCTTTCTTGCTTTCTAAGGAGGGAAAAGGATCGAGAGAGGATACCCACTCATCCCAGCTGCTGCTGCCTGCGTTGGGAACTTTCTGCTTGCTCACTGCAGTAACTTCATGATGTTATCTGTAAATCACCACATGCTTATACAAATATAAGTAAATTGGAGGTTTATCCTAAGGGCAAATTTACCTCGTTAAATCTGGTGTTTCAGCACTTCTGCCACACTCGTATATCAGAATTGCAATGCAGCTGCTATATAGAGAAGCTGAAAAGCTCAGACACGTTTGCCTATGGTTTCTACTTCTTTAATTCTTCCTTCCTCTCTTGTGAACTTCACATCACCTTTCATACTTCATCATTGTGCTGCATAATCTCTATCTCTGCAGAACTGCTGGGCTCACTACAGCACCTAATACAAAAGATAAAATACTGCACTGTGCGCCCATGCAAAGGGCCAATTTTCATTAATCAAATATTCAGAAGAGTCAGTGCTCTATTATAATAAAAGAAATATTAGAAACCAGAGGGTGAGGAAAAACACATAAGATGGAGCTTCACCACAGGTCACGCTGAAAAAGTTCCCCCCTGGAAAATCTCAGCGCTTCATTTGAGAACAGCCATCAACCGGCCCCCGCTGCTGGCGGATGCTCTGCACCTTTATCACAAGTAAAGTGCAATAGCAGTGAATGTCTGTCTCGCTCCCTAGTAAAATGCATCCTCACATCCTCACCTGCTGACAGCAGGAACTCTAAAATATCGCATAGGAGGTGTTGCAGTGCACTTAGCAGTGCACAGTGCGATTCCAAACCACGGACCTCTTGCAATCAGCCACTGCAGAAAAGGCACAGCAAGTGATGCTTTTGTTTTTGTAAACACGGTTTAACCCCGCCTAGGGGCGATTCGGAGGGTGTAAAGCAGCTACAAATGCTTCCAGGCCTTCAAAGGCACTGAGCCACATCAGGAGAGGGCCTGGAGCATCTCCCCAGCTGCCAGCCTGGAGGAGCCCCATTGCACCAACATCTGCCTTGCGTTAACAACGGGGTACTTGTTAAGTATGCCCACACCGCTTGATTTGTGCCTTTTCATGTTTGCAGTTTGGTGGCAGAGCACAGTCAGGACATAAGGACAGAGAAATCACAAGCTCACGCTTAGCAGGGGCAGGGCAGGACGACCCAAGAAGCTCCCTTAAATTGCTCATATTTTAAAGGTGGGCTTTCCTCCCCGCCACATCCCCAAGTGTCAGCATATTGTATTCCAGACCCCAGCTGGATCATCCTGCCAGCCCAGGGCCATACCAGCACCCTTCCCATAAAAGCCTTCCTGCAAAAATAAGCTGCTTCACTCGCTCCTAAGCCTCACAGGTCTCCTCATGCCCTCCACATCCTCGCTGCCCACTTCCCCAAAAGAAGACATCTCCCAGAATAAGCCATTTCCTGACGTGAAGGCTCTAACCGAAGTCTAAGTTTTAATTCTATTTTACGCAGTGCTGCAGTAAAGTGGACACTGAAAAATTATCTGAGTAGGAGCTTAGCAATAGAAACCCATAAATCATCCTGGCAGTTATATAGTTTTCGTGTGAGGTAGTGCTTATGGGAGTAGCTGTTAACTAATGGAAGCGCACGTTTGGCATTGGTGCTCTTTAGTCTCCAGACAGTAGGTGCAGTGCCTATGGATTTGATTGCAGTGTCTCAATCCTGTACTTACAGCCTTTTCCCAAAGGGACAGGGAAACAGATGGCAAGGTCTGACCTTCCCAAAGGTCATTTTAGGACCCAGGAAAGGATTTAGGGGTTGGATCCTTTAAGAGAAAATTAACAACAACAGGAGTAATTAAAGAAACTAGAAGACAGAAGTAACAGGCAGTGAGAAACTGAGATTAGTTATTGTTAATTAAGTCAGCAGTGAGCACAATGACAGGAAAAATAGGAAATTAATTCATTGTCTGTGTAGCAAATGAAACTAATGGATGCTTGGGGAGTTTCTGACAGCAAAGAAAAAAACATAAACCAGAAAACCTGTGTGAAGCAGGAAATGAGACAACTTCTCCGGGCTCTACAAGGCCTCATTAGGCAAAACAAGTAGCAAATCCTCCAGCAGATAAACATAGAGAAGCTCATGGTCACACTGCTGGATTTTACCTCACACTCATGTCTGTTAATTGAGACTCATGTAGGATTTGGCTGAACATGTCAGCTACATTCCCAACTGGAATACAGTGATGGAGCTCAGTGGAACAGGGACAACTTTTCCTACCTCATCATCTTTAATGCTGCAACCAACATTTGTTTATCAACAGATCCCTTGTGCTTAAAGATGAGCTGGTTTCAACCTTGAAGATTTTAAGTCTCCTTCAGTTGTGAATCGGGGGGGAATGAGTGGGAGGGTTTCCCACAGAGCTCCCAAAGCCTGATTTAAAGCAGGGAGCACCAAGACGCCCCACTCTCGATTTAAGGAGTTACTTCCTGAAACATTCATTTTCCCAACAAATCAATAGCTACAAATCCACAAATCCAAATGGGTAAAACTGTAGAGGGAGAAGTCGTTTGCTTTTGAGCCACTAAAATACCGGAGTTGTGCAGCTTAGATTTCATCCAAAAACATTAAACGCAAGCAGAAATATATCAATGCTGAAATACCTCACATCTACCATCATATAAAACAGTGAGTGCATTTGTCAAGTTAACTTGCTTGCTAATTACCCACTATAAAAAATAAGAGGAGCAAAGCACACGTAGGTGGGGAAACGTTTCAAGAGGGAGCTGGGGAAAAAAAGGTTATTTGAGCATTTTGCATATTAATACTTCTTTTACTGTTCTTACTGCTCTTACATTTAATTGCAGTGGTTTCAACCACATCAGGAGAATCAATCATCACTTTAAAATGTAATTAACTCCTGCAAGAAACTGTTCATGAAGGGAATTAAGAAATTTATTGTCTGAAGCTGAGTTTGGGGTTACAGATCCTAGGGCAGGCACATCATCTTCCAGCTCTTTGAGAGCTGCTCAGGTTGTCTTTCTGTTGGGGATGGGGAGAACTGCACCTTAACAGAGACATGGGGTGGAATGAAGGACATTTGGTGGGTCTGGGGGTTTTTGAGGGCTGGGTGGTGGTTGGGGGCCGGGGGGGGCAGAGAGAAGGATGAAGGCAGATTGTGTTCTCTGGAGCTTTTAATGCTTTTCACAGTATATATTCTTCCAAGATCCTCTAAAAGGAAAAGAACAGATTAAATTTAACTTCGTAATGAAGCTGCTCATAAAGAGGCAGATTTCATCTGCGCTTAATACAGAAGCATGGTTTGAGGCTCAGTACTTACACATGCTTCCCACCAAGCCCTGACAGACACAGCCTCTGCCTCTGTCACCTACGGCTCCCAGTCAGAGAACTGGGAGTCATTTGCCATCCATGGGGATAAAACACCAAGGCAGCTGATCTATTTGTAAGAAACATCATCTTTTCATCTATGGATGGACTACAAACTTAATTCTCCATCAAATTCAAAACACACAGATTCCTAAACCCACTGTGGAGGCCCAGTTCAGTCTTCATCTGTTTATTTAGGAAAATAAAAGCCACGACAAATCAGGTAACTAAATCATAACAAGAAGTTCTTCGCCACCAGGAAGCACCCTCATCAGCTTCCATTACGCTCATACAATTTAATAGAGAGTTAAAAGATAAATATTCACCAGTTACTTGGTTTTATTAAAGAAGCCTTAAAAACACCCTTCACTTACACTTCAAACAAGGCTTGCTTTACAGCTGCCTGAACTGTGGCATTTACCATGCAAGTAACAATAAAAACAAGGCAGAGCACCAGCACAGGGATGGCAAATAAACATCACTGCCTTTCAGCTACCTCTGAACCAGAGGCAGGAAAAAACACCTTTGCCTTAAAGTGTTTCTGTTAAAGCAGCAGCTCACTGAAAGCTTTTATTGCTCGCATTTGCACAGCCATGTCAAGACAAGGTTGAGCACAGCGAGGAGGATGCCCATGAGAAGTCTCAGGCAAAGGGCAGCAGTTTTGGTTTCAGCTACATGCAACATCCAAAGGGAAAATGTCCCAGCAAGGAATGTCTTGGTACCCCCTTCTGCAAAGAAACCCCAATGCCATGGTTTTCAGTGTTAGCTTACAAACAGCCACAGCAGTTATGCAGGGGTGTTTTAACAGATGGAGCAGCCAGCTGGAAGTTTGATGCTACCTTCTATAACTGGACACATGCAGAGCTCTCAAATTTTAATCAGAGAATATCAAGTTCAAAATTAGACTCTGATTTTAAGGAAGGAGAGGGAGTATCATTCCTGCTTTTGGAAGCAGGTGTATGGGCAAGTCATTTCCCTTCTATCCCTCACAAAACACAGGGTTCTTGTGTGAAAGACTTCAAGCAGAGTATTACGCAGCCAGACCAACTTGATGATTTTAAGAAATCACATAAAATTAACATCAAATAACCTCCATACCTAAGGTTTTTATATGCAAAACCTTAACAATTACGAGTGTCACTCAAAACAGCCTTTCTGCTCCTGACAAGACTTTGCTGTAAATGCTAACGTGCTCTCAATAATGCAAGACCAGAGAAACACCTTACTCAGACCCTCATCCCTAAGACCACCAGATCTCCATTTCATGAGAGCCTTGACCCTCCAACTACTGCGACACAATTACAGGCTGGGATAAGAGCAGATCCCAAGCCAAATCCAGTGTGTTCTGGGATGCAGTGATTTGGGGTGTTGCAGTTAGAGCAATAGGCAGATGCTGATGAGACCAACACTTCTGATGTACTCACATGGCATTCCCACACTTATGAGAAGATGAGGATGGAGGCTTCAAACCTGCTATGCTCCCCTGGTCACAGGAGCTGCATGGGTTTACAGCCTGGTTTATAAGTACCATTAGCCATTGCTGCCCCAGGTAAGATTTCTTCATCTGTTTTACTGCGTATGATAATGGGATTTTAGGAATTCCTTCCCCAACAATAAATTTCATGCTTGTGAAGAAGCACAGAGCTGTCTGGGATTGAACATTCAAGCAGAACACAGGTATTAAAATTGGAATAACCTTCACTTCTCACAGTGTCTTCCCTGGAGCGGTACAAGCTTCCCCACACTGAATTCAGCTCTGCTTGGAGAGGCTGCCCACCCATAAGAGGTGCACAGCATTAAGGGATTTCAAAGTTCATTGCAAGAAGTCCTCAATCATTTCCTTCTATTATACAGATTCTTTCCATATTCATATCCAGCCTGACATAAAAGAGCCCCAATTCCATCTGAAAATCTAGCATTTTTGGTTTATATCAAGAGTGGAATCTGTAAAACAGAAGAGATCAGACTCAGACTTGCAGAGCACGGTCACTTCTACATTTATCTGAACCTCTTTCCTGCTATAAGTAGAGAGGGACCCAAGATGCAGAGGTTTCACTTGAATGCTTGAAGCAGAGTGTGCTTCAGCCTCCTGGCTCAGACCCGTTCAGATGGAGCCCAAGCCACAGAGCGCCATGCACTCCCAGGCATCAAAGTACAGGGCTGGAGGGAGAAGGGAATATCGGCTCTCTCTGTGCAGACCCAGCTTGCTAACACAGGGAGGAAACAAAGAGAAAAGAACTACAGATTCCCCCAAGAAGAGGAAGCCTGGGTTGATCTTTGGTGTCCATCACGGTGCAGAGCAGGTACAGCCCCAGGCCTGGCTCTTGTCTCAGTACAAAGCTGAGGCAAGGATTAACGTGAATGAGTAACTGCAGCCCATAGTCCCTCACCTGATACCAGAGCGCAATCTGAACAACCCGTGGATCAAGTCAATAAAGTGAATCTTTAGAGAAGACTCCTAGTCACTTATTTTGGCACTCACAGTGTAATTAAAGAGGAACACCTTTGGCTTTCTACTTCCTAGCTTAAAAAACCCTGACAGCCCAAGCAAAAGGAAGGACAAATGGCAAATATCTTTATATAGACAAGCACATGGCTACTACAGGCAGTAAGTCATCACCTCAGACCCTGAGTAAACCTTTCCAACAAGCTGAGGCTCTTCAGTGGTGAGGGACTGGTGTGGGATGTTACTCCAGCTGAGACAGACTACGCTGTCTTCACCAAAAGCCACAGAGTTAGAGGCTTCTTGGTAGGTTTGTCAAGTCCTAGCTCTGCTTAACACATACAATCTGATACACAGGTAGCATTAGGCATGCTAGAAGCATCACACAGACATAGATTTTACAGGTAGAATAACTGCAGCTCTCCACGCAATGTAGCATCTGCTAAGTAGGACCAAGAACCCTGGGGAGACTAAAGACACTCCCAAAAATCCCACTCTGAGCTCCAACACAGCCCTACCACATCCTGCCAAGATCCTTCAGGCTGCTTCCTTCAGGGCTGCACAAAAGGCCATCATAGATGTGTCCATCCAACAGGCCACATGGTCCAATAATATGTTAATGGACCACAAAACAATCAAAGGATGTATAGCACAGTACAAACACGGTTGTGTTTTTATTACACAGATGGATTGAGATAGGATCCACCTCAATACTTATTTATAGTTCTATCATAAAAGTTAACAATGAATACTGCTTTAAATTTACATGGCCTGTCTTTCAGTTTATCAGCGAAGGGCAGGGATGCAATTCTTAATTACTCATATATTACATTTATTGCTCTTAAAACAGGGGGGTTTTATTTCATAGTGAGAGCTTTAATACTGAAAACCATTTATAACAAAGCCTGTCATTTAACCTCAAAACACACATTCCTCATTCCTTGAAAACCCCATTAAAACCAACAAAACCAAACCAAGGAATGAAGTTAACTGTCATCTCTCCCTAACTTCCACACCATTAAACAAGCAGACAGGCAGACCTAGGTCACTGCACCTCTTGGCAGCTCTTTTCTCCTACCTGTTTTGTCAGCAATAGTCCTTCTCCAGTGCCCCAGGCCGGGGGGTGAGGTTTATTTGAGCACAGCACACATGCCAGTCAGCTCTCCTATTCATCATGTTCTGGCATGAACTCTCCTGATAGTTTTTGTTCATTTGCCCATAGACTCAAAACCACGTGGAAAGCCTGAAAGGGAGACCAGGAAAGGTTAATTGGTTTCGTTGACCATCTGTTTGTGCTGTGAATAAATGCTGAGAATAATGTGTAACAAATGGCATCTGCAAGGATTACATAAATCAATTCTGGGGATTAGAAAGAACCTACGGACTGCGTTAACGGAGCTGGAGTCCGTGTGACAGAATCAGCCTTACTGAGCTGTAGAGTGTGTGACCTTTAGGGGATAGAGAACTGAGGTTTCCAGGGAGCCCGATGTGAAATAGGAGAATAAAACAATTAGACAGCCAAGTAAACTTGAGCAAGTGTCTAGAGGAGTACGCATGGAGAACAGCAACTTTCTTACCCCACTCCAAAAGACAACAACAAACCTGCAAGCTCTTCTCGATTTTTATCCTCTCTTTATCCCACCCCATATTGAAGCAGTAGTCTAAGAACTCCTACCATGTGAAAGTTACCATTTTTAGGTTTTAATGCTGCTTTTTCCCCCTCTTTTGTTATTGTTGCTTTTCAGTTCTTGAAGAGTTCAATGAGCCTCACTAAATATGACTCCATCCAGCTGCAGGCCATGACCCCTTGAAAACCAGGATCACCCGGATGCTCTTGAACCAGAACTTTTGATGTCCTGTTTCCTTGTAATAGGCTGTTTCTGTACCCAAAACACTGAGTGATGGCACTGGGGTGGGGAACAGGAGAGCCCTGACTGCTCCCCTCTGAACTTCATTTTCAGAACCATAAATATCACATAAAGGCATAATATTTTAACATGAATTCGGTAGAAAGAACCACATAAAATTAGGTTTTTCATCAGAACACTTTATTAGGTGAGTTCAAGCACAGTGGGCAACAGGCATAATATCTTGCTGAAAATCCACACATGGTGGTGTATGCACAAGTCACTGTGTCCTAAACATCCTTGACAGGGAAAAGGTAATCTGTAACAGGCCATTTCTTCCAAATGAAAGAAATGCTGGAGAATTATTCCAGAGACAGTCCTCCAGAATGGGTCAAACCTTGGTACGAAGTGACTGTACCAGTTGTGGTAAGGCTACGAGACAATGTGGGATGGGTTTCCTCCCCAGAAAGGATGGAAGAGCATTTGAAACACCACATCCGTACAGGAACCTGCTGAGATGGTCTGGCTGAATTGTCAGATGATTGATTCAGCTCACCAGGTTTTGGGTTTAGAAAAATAACATTTTGCTCAATATTTTCATAGAAAATTCCAGACCAGACCTTGAAAACCCTAACATGAAAAGATGAATTTAATAAAAGGCACTTTACAAGTTTAAGTGACAAGCTTAGATCTCTGATACAACTGTATCAAGAACCATTAGCTCAAAAATACGTACAAACACACAGTGAACATGTTTCTGAAGACAGACAATGACTGATGATTAATGATCAATTTATTAGATGTGACAGTAGCTAAAGCAGTGCCTCAGCTCCAAACATTGTCATTTCACTGCAAGCATAAGGAAAAATAACTGCATGTTGCCCAGGTTCATGCCCTTGAAAGCACTCCACTTGCAGGGCATCTCTGCAGCCTTCTAGGATCCACCTGGGACCAGCAGCCCATGGGAAAGCTTTGCTCTACCAGGCCTCTACCATCATTTTGCCTACAACGTTTCCTACCCACAAGCCAAGCCCCTCTGACAAACAGCCATACAGGCTCAATCACACACTACATGGAGCTGAGAGCCTTTATTTCCCACAGGCAACAAAATTAAGCTCCCACCTCCTTGTTGTTCACCATAAAATCAAACACCGGTGGCACTAACCTGGAAGCAGCCTTGGAACAAGCACACCACCTTCTCCCATCAATCCAGACACATCCTGCTCATGCAGAGAAACCTACACTCCAATGTGTTGGAAAATTGATATTTACTTATTCCTTGTATGCAGTTGTGCCTGAATTATTGATCCCAGGAGTGGCTGCAACCTTTGGAAACCATATTTCTCCACAGCACTCAGCAAAGAGAGTGAATATCAAAGAACCAGAAGCCTGAAAATCCAAGATGAATGTAGAGTCTTGGCTTTACATGTATATAAAAATGCACTGCCTTCAAGATTAATGACCTCCTTTCACCCTAGGCAGCCCTCTCGATGCATCAATGGAAGCTTTGCTTCTGGAAACAGAGCTTGGCACTGACTTTCTAGAGCTTCAAGAGCTCCTTGAACCACCCACCTGAAGACCTCTTCCATTTCAACATGCTGTAAGAATGGATGATGTATTTTAAACCCAGGAAATTAAATGAGACAGTTCCACGATACATGCTGGGAGAGCCTCTACTTGTGCATGACACTCCACACGGCGTGCTGAAAACATACTGTTAGTGCAGATCCATGTGTGAGCTGCAATCGGATGATGAAATAAAACTACATAACCCAAAGTGATGGGATGGTGTTTTAGGAGTGAACTGGAGGAAATAAGCTCTGATAGAGAACACGGGTTCTTAGATCCCTTTAGAACAGATTCCTGGGGATTTATTATTTATTTGTGTTAAGAATGACACCACTTAGATCATGTTTGATTTCCGTAAGCTGTGACTTGCAAAGAAAGATCATGTCTAATTATCCCACTTCAGGTAAACTGCTGGAGTGCATTATGAAGGGTCTAATCCTTTGCACTTATCTGGAGAACTTAATCATCAGATGTTAACTGCGCTAATACTTGACAGGACCTGCAAACCAGAGCACATCTGCCTCGATTCTGCACTCCAGTTAACTCAGTAGTTGCCATCACATTAACCACTCTCTCCCCACTTCTGCAGCTGCGTATAATGCTTGCCAGGATGTGTAAATTATTCAGTGGTCTCTTAATGCATAGATACACTGGCAGCCTTAATATTTGCACCAGATGATACAGCAAAACCTCCAAGGATCCCCATTTTAACACATTTCCTGTCTTATTTAATCTTTTTTGCGCACTAGCTTAAACCTCTGTGCCCTCATTGAATTGATTTTGCTGATACTTAAGGATGCCATGCAGGAAGCCTCAACACACATAGCTATCTCTGACAGTACAGACCTATTTTTGATCTGGATATTTTTACCCTGAGTGTCTGAATAATCATCACACTTGTATTTATCCTAACCAAAGTCAGCAGCGTTACATGCCACAAACTCACTGTCACCCACCTACTCCATCCACTTACCTACTTCTGCAATTCCTTGGCATACCCAGATCACCCAGAGCTATGGGTATAAGTTAGTAGTTCCCAAACTCATCCTCTGTTGATACAAAGGATGGGATCACTGCAGCCATACAGGTATAGACCAAATGTCCTGATTCCCCTGTATGTCAATAGAAGTCAAACGCCTTATTTCCATTCACGCTTTTGAACCCACCCCCCCTCACTCCCCGGCCTTTACCCATTGGAAACATGACTACTCAACCGGCAAATTGCATAGAAATCACCCACAAGGTTTGAATTAACAAACTGATGCTCCTGGGGTTAAATGCGGGCTCCCAGCCATGCAGATTTTGCAGCAATAGGAAACAGACTCCTCCTGGAGCATGGAAACCACCAACCCAGCCCTTCCCAGGAGGAGTAATTCCAAAAGTTCTCTTCAGAAATCCGTTTTCTCCTCTTGGCAATTACACAGCTCCTCTATATTTCACCTACAACTTGTCAAAGTTAAATAAAGACATACTTTGTGTCTGGTGCTGATGTACAGAACTAGTTACATGTCAATATCATGACATCTGAGTTACTTCAAAACAGCTCTTATACCACTAAGCCATTCTCCAAAGGCACCACATATCCAAAACAAGCCTTTCTTTTCTGTCAAATCCTAACAGAACAAGTTTAGAGCACAAATGGAGCTTCCCAAGTTTCTTGTGCCCATGAACAGAGGAATGCGTCTCATTTGGTAGACTTCAGTATTGAGATCTGCCAGGTAAAGCTTCCTTTCTAACAACCATGAAGGGCAACTCCTTTTAGAAACCCCTTTTACAGAAACTCTTGGTTTTTAGTCTGCTCAAACACTGCCTTTAGGATTTGAAGCACACTGTATGCAAGAGCAGGCTAGCATTTGATTCAGGGAAAGAAAACCTGGTTTAGTCCGGGTACTTGTTCACTTTGAATCACCCCATGGTGACAGATGCAATTTGCGAGCTTGCCACCCATGTCTGGCATCAGGTTTGCTCCTTTTGCTTTAGAACCCACTTTTTCTTTATCTGTTTATATATTAATCTCATCTCCTTTATTTCCTCTAAGCCCAGGGAGCAGCACTTTGGATGGGAGCATTGGCCGTCAGCCCACAAGAAGAAGATCTGTTGGGGTTTTAATTTCCTGGACCTCATTTTTCTTCACTCCTTTCTATTAGATGAACCCTGTGCTTGTACCTCACCTCACTTCCGAACGCAATGCTCCTTTGCTCAGACACTACAAGCAACCTGCCTTTGGCAACCTATGAAGGAACACAGCTTCTCAACAGCTTTGCACGTCTTTGAAGGGCACCAGAGATGAAAATCAAGTTTAGTTCCTCAGAAGCGCTTCTTCAGCTGTGCCAAACCCGTAACCATATTATCTGGGAGAGGAGGAAACCAGAAGCTGCGCTCAGAGAGGGATGGAGGGCAGCGGGAAGGATTAAAACAGCTTCCCCCAATTCTCAGCTTTCCCATAAAATTCCTATTCAAAGCTAAACTGTTTCTTAAGGGGGGCAGCATTCACAGGATTAAATCACATCGTGTTTAGATAATAGTATTTACTTAAGCCTGGGTTTCCAAAGTCATTTCTTTCAATGCAACTTCAATCCATATAAAACAAAGATTTCAATATTCTGCCTGCAGATCACAATGTGCAACAAAAAATACATTTATGTGGCATGATGAAGGTTTTTTCCTATCTCCCACTGAGAAAAGACTTCCTACATCCTTTCCATATATGTCAGAAATGGTGAAAGGATGGAGGTTTTTCACCCTGTGTATTATTAAACGTAATAGTCAGGCACCTCTAGAACCCATCACTGATTGAGATAAATGAAGCTATTTAGAGAAAAAAAAGCCTAATGAAGTCTCTTTGGTGCCTCTGAAACTCGGCAGTAAAGATAAATGAGAAACAATTTCTTGATATCCATTATTTTAAATTACAGATCTCAGCCTTGCTGCTCTTCTCAAGCTTTATTGAATTTTCATAGAATACCATCAACTTGTACATTCCACATGTGGAACTGAAACCCCGGGCAAACGGGTTTTTCCTTGGGTGTCAAATGTGTAATGGGGAGAAGATCACCTCTGCCTCACCTCGACCAAGTAGAAAGTATTGCCAATGGGTTTGGATTAATGGGGAGGAGGACATATATAAAATAAAGAAATAAAATTACAAGGCAGGGCCTTAAAATGATGTTACTGGACAAAAATTCAACTTATGGTCCTCCTGCTTGCTCTGAAATGTATCTGGTGCTCTTCCTGCTCTGCTCAAAAGACTATAAATATGGACAAGCAGCAGGCTCCTGCCCTCAAACCCAGGATGCATGTATCAAACCAATGCTAAAGGTCTTGATATTTCTAGCTGGCCAGACTCTGCCCACAAAGACCACTGATTCCAAACACATCCCAGTGATGGCTTCCTGAGATGGGCACTGCCATCCTATGCCTCTTCTCACTGCCCAAAGCTCTCACTCAGGCACAAAAGCATAACCAAGTATATAATTCAAAACAGAGATCCGAATTCAACAGACACAACTCACTGAGCTATTCCAGGTCCTCTTTGCTTTATAACTGCCAAGGACTGCATTCAAGAGCAGTGCGCAGGACAGGGAACTCTGCCTCTCGCCCACCAGGGTCTGGTTTGGGAACAACATAGTTAAATCCTTACCTTGCGATTGCCCTGTCATCTTCTGCTGCTGCCTTCAGCCTAAAAGCATCCTTGCTTTTCCTACTCTGTATTGTAGACACGGAGAAAGACTTGCAAATATCTCAGCAATTGGGAGAAAGTTAATGACACAGCAGGAGGATGCTGCTGGATTTGTCTCTTACGGTTTTAGTATTTGCTTTATTACATTGCTATGGGGGGAGCAGAGCTGCTACTGGGTAATTTAAATTTAATCATTTATTTTGACACTTTTAACTAGAATGCCAAAAATACCTGCAACTGAGCAGCAGAGCTTTATTGTGCGCCGCTATAAATCTACATTACAAAAAGTACTCTTTTTTAGCCTACTTTGATTTATCTTCATGTGAGAGCTACCCAGAATTGCATAATGAAACATAATACTACTTACATTTAGTATGACATTTTATCTATAAACTGGAGAAAGATCTAAAAATGGTGATTTTTTAACTTCACAGCATTTTATAAGAACTCAAGAAATAAGAACTTAATCGTGGCAAGGCTAAGGTCCCGGACTCTACTATAAGGAATCTTTAGGATCTAAAACCCTTCTACGTGGTAGAAGAAGTGTTGTTCTGTTAAATGTAACCCATTCCTTAATATTGTCCAATTTTTTGTTAGGTATGTCTGAAATCCTTAAAGCAACAGTTACAATGGCATTACTTTTTTCTTCTTCAATCTGCGCACGCTCAGCTGAGTACCTGCTTCTTCACGCATAACCTCCCCAAAGCTCCTCTCATTTTGGAAGTTAAGCCCTGGATAGAGGTTCCTTTAGTTTCTTAAACTCAAAGTGCTTTACAAAAGGCTGGCGCTCTGAACTGACACCTGATTCATCTTCGGTCTTTTAATTGCACAGACTACTTACAGATCTCAAATGAGATAAAGCAAAGTAGCACCTTGGAGCAACTCCTACTCCAATTGTTTCCAATAACTCCATCTCATGTACAGCTGAAACCCAGGAGCAGTGGGAGCGCGTTATCAGAGCTGCATACACTTCTAGTGTTGAAAACAGACAGAAAGGACAGGAAAGTCTGGCATTCAGCACATCCAGCCCACATATACTAAAGGATATCCAGGGTGATAGTCTAGGTTGGACAGAGCCTTAGGTGCCATGGTTTAGTGTGAGGTGTCCCTGCCCATTGCAGGGGGGTTGGAACTGGATGATCTTAAGGTCCTTTCCAACCCAAACCATTCTATGATATATAGTAGGTAAGGGCTGTACTAGCAGAGTCTGTCTGGGAGGGACAGTGGGAGAACAGAACAATACTGGTAGTTGACTTTGGGCATTTGCTCAAGGCCCACTTCTAGAAAGAATTTTAACATGGAATTAGTCACTGATATATTTTACAATAAAATAATCCCTTTGGAACAGATCTTCAGCCTCCCTTTGCAGCAGATGACACAGATTGTTCCACTTCTGCTCTGTACTAGGCTGGAATCGCTGTATGTGTGCACCCAGACACAGTGCATCATGCCCAGCTTCTCCCTACATCTGCCTCTTGGGAAGGCTTCATTCAACCACCCACCCTACAAGCTCATACAGCTCTTCAAGACTAAGTCCCTTTATACCAAACTATTCCCACTGTTCTCTAGCAGCTGAATCCCAAAGCACCTAAAGTGATCTTGAAGAGCAGTGTTTATATACACCAGGTGGCCTTCTGAATGCGTCATGGTTAAAACCAAAGAAAACCCAAACCCCAAGCATTATGTACAATCAGCAGGGCTACTTTTGTAAAAACCACCACAGTACAGCAGCTTTCCATAGTACAAAGGTTTTGCATAAGGAAGCAGCAGGATTTGTATTAATCTGGCAGTTTGATGGTCACAGAAGACAGCCGAATTGTCCGTTTGCCAGTGATAACCTTGTGTCAGTGAAGTGGTTAATGAATTAAGAGAAAGAAATCAGTAAGTAAGAGTTTGTAACCTCCTGCCTGATCAGGAGCTGGCTGTTAAAGATGCATCAGCTGGAGATGCCCTTATGGAGGCACTGAACCAGCTCAACATTTAAGCAGAGGAGCTCTCACCCCGCCGCAGGAAATTCAAGTGCTTCCAGCACTGAAGGGACCCATTGACTTCCCTCTGTGGGTTGCCTGTACTTATAAGCACTTTATCTAGAGACTTGCTTTATTCCCTCCCCCACTTCTTAGTTATTAAAGAGCCATGTGGCTTTTCCGAGTCCAGTGAGGTAATAGGGAAAAAGCAGCACTGAGCTGCAATGTGCCGGGAGATGAGGCAGGAGCATCAGGAAAGCTACAGGCACAGACCAGAGACCCTGGGAGGCTGCAATTCCCTCCTAACTCAAAGGGATCTTGGGGTGACCGCTCTGCAAACCCCTCTGCTCTGAGAAATAGGGATACTTAGGTTTTCACACCATGCCTCTTGCAGTCCCCAAGGTTATTCCTGCCCTAGAGATGAAGCATCCCAATGTAAAATGAAAAGACCATTAACATACACAGGGGAAGGAAGGGAGAACTACGTATTTTTTACTGCAATTTAAGTTTGACATTCCCAAGCGCATGGATAAATGCGGTCCTTCCACCTGGATACCCCTGCTCAGCAGCCCCTGGACACAGGGAACAGCAAATGTGCCACTGAGACATCCAACATCTATCAAAAGCTTCCTGTTGACTTCAGCGGGCTTTAATCAAACATGTATGGTACTATGGGAAAATACAAACACCCAGCCCCAAGGGCCTTGAAACTTCACTAGATTTAAAAAGAAAAGAAGATAAAACTGGTTTTTAAGGAAGAACAGGAAAAGGAAGCAATGAATTAGTAACTGGCCTATTAGATATTGTTATCAGATTATGAAATGTTCATCTATTACAGTATCTTCAGAATCCCAAGTGTTTGAAACTAGATAATAAATAGAAATTAATATCAACAAATCCAAACCCAGCAATCAAGAGCTGAACTTCCTTCTTCACTATTTAAAACTAAGTAATTAGGAAAGAGACACAACTTAGAGCAAATGGAGAAGGACCTCAAAATATCTGTCCTCATGAAGAGATTTTGGGTTTGCATTCCAGAAACAACATATATCAGGCCATGTCCTCAGCTGGAAAAATGGGATGCTGTCTCATTGATTTCAATGAAGTACAGCAGCTTAAAGCCTCTGGACTCTTTGGCATAATCCTTTCATTTAAACTCAGTAAATCAAAATAAACACCACTGATTTCTGTGGGGTGGCTGATCTGCCTTTGGGTAAGCTAGAGGAAAGCCAGGAATTCTCTATCAGAGGGATTATCCCTGCCTTGTAATTTGTAATAAATTACCCCTGGATGGAGATTTTGATGTGATCCACAGAGAACAGGAAATAAATCATTCCCCTTTTCCAGGGTCACGCTGCCCCCACAACCACATCCTGCTGACCCTGGCATCCAGCAAACCCCTCACTTGCTTTCCCCGAGGCTCCAACTCACCTGCCTTCACTGCCAGTTTCTTCTCCAGAGCACAGCCTCATGAAGGAGGCGCATTTTGATGTTTCCTTCTGGATCTGTGTTTCCCTCCATCCTCACCCATGATATATCACTGCTAATCAAGCTGCTGCCTACCTCCTATGGCTCTTCTGAGAAGTTATTACCCTGCCCATTCATCACCGAGTCAAGTTAATTCAGGCAATCTTCCTGATCCATGGCCTTGCACACTCAGTTGCGATATTTCATGCGATATGATATCTCTCTATAACAATAGTTTCGCCCTTTGAAGATACAGATAAATGACATCAAGACGTTTTCAGTAATTAGTGCTAGAGTGAGACTCCCTTCTCCGTAGCCAGGAAGAGAAGAGCTACTCCAGCATCCCCATCTTTGACACACTGTGACTGAAGGGGCATGGGGAGAGGAAACAAAGCAGAATCCGAGCTCTCCTTTTTCCAAGTGTTTTGAACCTGAGCTATAAACATGTTGACTGCTTTGTTTTCCAGAAATACTGCCTGTGATGAAGGCATGGCCAGGAAGCCTCTGATAGAATCTAATCCAGCCTTCTGTGCCAGCTGGGAAAGGCCAACAAATCACATACATCCTTTGATTTCTCCACTAAAACAAAGCAGAACTCAAGCGCTTTTGATGCTGAAATCTCTTTAAAGCAACTCAAAATTCCTATGGTTTTTCGAAGGTACATACTGTGCTCTAACGTTTGGATTCAAATGCATTTAAGGGGAAAAATAACTCAGAGTCAAATGCATTTTAAAGAAGTTACTGGAGGGAAATGCAGGCTCCTTGATCTGCCTTAGAAAAAACAGTCTCCAAATCCATTTACAGGGATGCAAAGTTTTCCGCTGCTAACAGGAACACAGAACACCAGGGGTTTAAGTCTTATGGAAATCTGAACATGCTACAAAGCTGCACTGGAACACAATCATGGAGATGTTTTCAAGAGCAGGTCTTGAGTCAGAGTGTTCTGATAAGCACAGACTCCACTGAACTTGAGAAAATAAAGCAGATCCTTCAGCAAAGTAACAAAACAATCTGAGTTTCTGACACACATGTCAAAATGAGAGGCTGCTGATGGGATGCCTTCAGGGAACACTGCAACGCTCACCATTCTGCCCTAACACCTTGGAGCTTAACCACATATTAACGACTACAGAGAACGAAGTTACATGCTCATTCTGGAGACTATGCATGCAGGAATAAGAAGGAAAGGTCGTATTTGTGCAAGAACACTATTAACCACAGCAACAGGTAGGAGGAGAACAGCTGGTAAGAATCAGAGATAAATTACCTGACCATTTACCCAGTTCCCTGGCCCATCCCCAGCATTTCCTTCTTCTTCAAACATCATCAGTTTGCCTTTGCAGGGCTGGAAAAAGAGAGAGAGACCAATGAAAACAGATTTATATCCGAGCCAGCAAATAAACCAGACTCTGGCATACACTGGAACTGCAAGAACTTGCCCTAGCTTGGCTATTTGCAGACATTGGCTCTGTTAAAAGAGTGATGCTGATGGAGGCAATGGAGGAAATCACCTCCCGAATCCCAGCATGAAGCATTACTTTTGTAAATTACAAAAGGACACAGTGGCTAATAGGATCAGGGCCTGGAGTGCAATAGAAGAGAAAGGACAAATGAGTGATGTCTAATATAAAGTGCAGTTTTGTTTGCTCTTCACCACCTGAAGGCAGCTACCCACTTCACAATATTGCCTGCATTTATAAGGTCACAGGGTTCTCTCCTAACACGGTTACAAGAGTGCAGTTGCCATTAATTTCGATAGAGGTTTCAAACATGCAGCAGCAGCAAAATAAGGTCTTAAAATTCCACCTGCCCTGCAAGATATTTATGGTTCTAGAGGGTGAAATCCATTGCAACACACAGTTACTGTTAAAAGCCAGAATGAGAAAGAGATTCTGCTTTAACTAGCAAAAGAGGTAGAAGCGTGGGCTTTCTGTAGAACTGAATATGGGATTTAGAGAGGGTGAGTATTACACAGTGTTCAAATGAACTCACCTGACCTTAAAATCACATTTTCTTTAGATTACATTTTCTATCATTGCCTCTGGACAGAACAGCTTCTTTCTCAGTGTCCTTGTCCAGGCATGAATTCCACCCGGAGCTCCCCTAATGATGCCAAACTACCCAGTTAAAAAGATGTAGGATTAACTTGTCTGTGGCTCTTAAATACCCTATTTAAGAGGAAACTAGGGCAGCAGGAAGATTAAATACAACAGGTTTTGTCCTAATAACAGGTAATACCACTGACAACTTGGAATCTCCAGACCCACGGCCATAGCCTCCCCCTCCATTTGCAGGGCAAAACACAACATAAACATTTTAGGCTTCTAAAGTCTGTATTGTGCAAGTAATTAAGTACTGTGCTTTTAATACCGGACTGGGAAACATGGCTCAAAAGCAGGCTAGGTCATAGTGCACTAACTCTTAAATATGTTATTTAGACCTAGTAAGGCATTAGCTTTTAGGCACTGTTTCAGAAAGAATGAGTCTGTTACTGTGAGCTGTATAACCCATTAATTTCCATCCCAGCACTAATTTGCTTTTTAGGTAGTCTGCATCAAACCCCAAAACATCAAGCATTTGTTTGAGATCCATCGCTAGGGAAGAGATCAGGCAGGTACTGATGCCCCAAATTCATACCTTTTCACTGGGGTACTCATATGTTTGCACTCTGCCACAAAGGGATCCAGCAACACAAATGGGAGCATGCAGCACAGCACCAAAGACACTGGCACACAGACAAGGAGAGGCTGTGAATGTCATCATTTTCCTGCTCTGCAGCACCCCAAAAGCATGATAACACCTCAGTAGATATACAGAGAGGGCACTGGATGGAACAAAGTTGCTGGCAAAAAGCATTTGTAGTAAAAGGCAATAATAAAAAGCCTCTTTGTCCTGCTTAGGAACAGTCTTTGGACCAGTATAGCTTTTGACAGCTCAGCAACCCTTAAAAACCAGACATGGGTACATACAATCTCTTGATGCAGCTGCACGGGACAAAAATAAGGAAAATAGACTGAGTGCACCTACCACCGACAAAAAGCCACCTCAGCCACAACTACATACAGTCAAATACCGAAATACCACCTGCAGCACTGAAAACGGTGCTGCTGATGGTGGCATCACCCCAGGAAGATAGATTTGAGAACCTCCACTTCAAAGGAGGGGAGAAAGTCGGCTGCTCTGTACCACCTGCACAGCCACAATCCACAACAACTGCAGCATTTAATCTTCTCTACAGCTACTACTAGCACTACTTTGGTATTTAAGATTAGGATAACATTCAAAACCACCACTGAAACAGCACTTTGTCCCTCGCTATTTTCTTTTCTTTCACTCTTTTTCCCTATGAAAAGCATTGCAGTGCAAACCACAACTAACTTAGCCACAAGATATACAAGAGCGCATTTAATAAGCAACAATTTATTTCCTGCCACACCTCCAAATATGTGTGCACTCAGACACTGCAATATGAGCAATAACAGTAATGGAATAAGCCACCTCTGTGGCAGGTTAACTTTATCCATATTAAGGGTTTCATCTACCAACTGTAGCTTTATTGGTACAACATTCAAGTACACCCCCAGCCCATCTACACACCTATGTGAGCACTGGAGGAGGACAGCAGTGGTAGGCACAACAGATCTTCCTTTAACCTACCTAGCCTGGTACTGATTACAATGATGTTGAGGCTGCACAGACATTGGCATGGGAGGACTCTCAGTACCAAACTCCTGCCTCTTACAGCTACAGCATCCTTGGCATTTGGGATGTGACTCTGGAGACCCAGCTTAACTCAAGGCAATCACATCCTCACACTGTTATTCAGCAGCAGCAGTAGATAAATCCATCAGCACACTCCAAATCGATGGATTTACTACTGCCAGTTATGACTAACACAGCTGAATCAGACACACTGCATTTAGGAATCAGATGGGATGCATATTTGTGTATGGTCATACAAACAGCAGCTGCGCTGCCATTTATTCCCTGCTTACTCCTCGCAATGGTCAATGAGGAGGTTTCCAGCCATCAATACTGAGGTTTAAAACAGGGCCAGCTGGAACCGGAATGAAGCAGTGCACTGGGAAATCCCATCCCAGGCAAACCAAACCCCAGATAAAGGGCTTGTTATTGCTGGCGGGGCAATACAAAACCTGCCAAAGACAATGAAAATACAAAATCCAAATAGACTGCCCATTTCCCTATACACATGAAAACCATTCCACTTCCGTTATTAATGCACTTGGGCCCATTTGTCAAGAATTCCACAAAAATGAGCTCAAAACCCAAGCAAACCTCCAGCATTTTTATGCTAATGCTGGCGAGTGTGTAGGATGGAAGATTAGGCTGCACACTGCGCTTCTTCCCAGCAAATCCCTCCCCAGCACTTGAGATTATTTTGAATCAAAGTGAGGAGAAAAATGAGCTGTTTAAAGCGCCAGTAAACAAAGGCCTTTTACTAGAGGTCTTTATCCTCAATTTATGCTGCTTTTATACTTTGTTTTATATGAAAATGTAGTGCCTTGAGCTCCCCAACTCTGCTACTGTTGCTTTTAACACTTTTACCCAGTCAGACAATCATTTATTTACCATTTCCATTTTGTTTTCAACTCGAGAGGAATTGGTTCTTTTATCAGTTATTTATTAAGGATTTCAGTAAATTGATTTTTCCCTTCTGTGTGCACTGCACAGCCAAAACATTCAAATAAACGAATCCCATTCTGCTCATTTATTTGATTTCCTCTCCCCTTTCAGATGAGTTTCCAAATGCCCTCTTTGCACCCAGCTCTTCCGCAGCACTTCCCAGCGCGCCCATTTGCCCAATGCCAACCCAATCTGTTAGGTGCCATTCTAATAGCAATAAGTTGTAGCAATACAGAAGTGGATGAACCAAAGCTTGCACACAACAGTGCCAATATTACGACTCTATCAGCACTGGAGTGCCCGGAGCATTCAAACAGCTTCATGCAGCCCATGTCCCCAGACCAGTTTGTCCCACCTTGGGTTGAAGCTGCCCCAAAAGGTGAAAGGTTTTCTCCCCAAAGCCCACAAAACCTGCTCTTTATTGGCCTGCAGGAAAATAACCAAGTACTGTTTAGCAGGCTTTTTCCCCACCCATTACAAATGCAAACACTTACACGCTCATCTCTCTACTTTCATCTCCCCAGGGCTGGCATGCAAGGGACCATGAGGAGAGAGACTCGCATAGCACGCTGGAGGGGAAAAATAAGTGTATTAAGGAAACGGTGTAATAAATCCACACCTGTCAGGGAAAGGTGCCCACAGAAACAAACCACGCATGAATAGACTGTTTCAATCAGTTGGATGAAATTCACTCCGAAGCGATAGAATATGAGGCAGAGATGGGCAAATTACAAAGCAAAAGCTGGAATGCAAATGTCCTGATGCCCAAACTCTCATATGTGTTTTCTCCACAGCCTCAGGAGAGCTGGAGGAAAAGGCTGTTGTTGCTTTCTGTTCCTTTTATCAGCTCCTGCATAGGAGAAGTTTCCGTAACTCACAGTCTGTATGGACACGCTGCACCAAGCGGAGGTGGTCTTCACACTGCCCGCCCCTCCACTGTGACACAGAGTTTAAATGAATGCCCACCCCTTGGTCCGCATCCTCTGTGGCACTCAACAGTGAAGCCAACAGCATATAACGTGCTTGGCAAAACCACGAGTCACTGTAAAAATCCCCTCTGTAATATTCCCCATGAAGAGCTTAAGCCACTTCATTCTGGTTTAATGGAGTAATTTATCACCAGATTCCTTTTGAAAGTAACTAATATAGATAGATTAGATAGTAAGACGTGATGCATAAAGAATAATTGTGATTATTAATAAGTTTCCAATACATTACAATTTTGTGTGATTGATTAGAAAGTCCATTGTTTAACATCTTTTTAAAGACTTCTCAGTATCAGTTCAAGATTAAAAAGTTAAAGGCAGCTTAACCATCAGTTCTAAATGTAACTTGGAAGAGCTTTGGTTTCTGGAGCACTTGAAATTGTCATCTAGCTTCTTGAACATCAAAATGGGGAGCATTTTATCTACCTCCCATTCCAGTATCACTGCAGCCCGACTGTTGAGCTGGTAAATAGCATTTAAACACATAGGACTGATTCAGCTGCTTGTGAAATGACCATTTCTTCATTACTCTTTAATGAGCAGCATCTCTCCATTCTCCATGAACCTCAGTGGAGACACACGCTTAGAGACAACCAAGAATCTAGTTTCTAGAGATTTCTAAAGCATGCATTAGATCAGGATCTAGGTAGCATTTCTTCCCCAGCATGGAAATACCTGCGCATCAGCGAGCCACAGTCAGGAAACGTGGTAAAAATGAGAAGAGAGTCTAGAAAATAAAAAAAAAGGGAAAAAATAACATAAAACATAAAAAAGAGGAAGAAAAAAAGAATTATGTCTATTAATAGATTCATTTGCACCAAAATACAGTCACCTTGACCACAGCACAGCTACAGCCCAAAGCCCCCGTTTTCCAGGCCCTTACTCAAAGTTACATCCTTCTTACACCGCACCAAATCAGCTAACCCCTGTGACATGCCAGCCCGGATATTCAGCATATGCTGCACAGCTGCATGAAGAACCTTGCAGCAGTTTCTGCTTCCAGAGACAGAAAGCAGGAATAAATTCAGCCCCGGTATAGCTCTAATGACCTTGATTAAACCCAAAGGAAAATTGCTCTCCAGTAAAACTAAACATCTATTACAAGAAATACTTTTTAACCTCCATTCGGATTCAGGCACTTTGAAATTTCAGCCTCAAAACCATCTCTAATCTCTTCCCTAAATGATAATTCAGTGAGATAACACTGCAAAAACAACCCTGCACCTGGGTGTGATTATCTCTCTGAAAAGGACATTTTCAGCCAACAACTTGCAATACAAATCCGAGTTGTAAATCCGAAAGTAGTCTGTAATTTAAGGTCAGAAACTTTGGATAAATGATTTAGATGATAAGTAGCAGTAATGTGACTGCAGGGTCTAATGTGGGACACTGCTGCATGAGCTGCCCAACACGGTCCAGGATGGTCTCCAGCCAAAACGCCAATGAGCACATCGCTTGGTTGTGTCCTTCCTCTGCAGAGGAGAGGAATGGATCTTCCCAAGCTCCTGGTGCCTGCATACGTGCACACACAGACACCACTCAGGGCAAGAGCAGAAAATGGGTTCACGTTTCAAACAATGAAATTAATACACTGGCAATAGACTATGCAATTTCTTGTTTATTGCCCTTCAAGTCAATCCCATCACCAGAGGTTGTCCGCTTAACAACAGGGAGAAAATGAATTTGACAGCATTTTAAAGCAGCCCGGTTAAGTCACAGGGACCTCTCAACTCCACTGCTGCATCCCAGAAAAGGATGAGCCCTTCCTTTTCCATCCTTTCCCAACCCCTCTTTGGCTGCAGAGCCTTTCCATGGACACTCGGGAAACAGGGACCAAGTGGAGCAGTGCGAAATGTAGGCTTTGAGGCAGGAAAATCCAAAAGTGCTTGAAAAAGTAATATTTATTTTCATTATGATAACCTAACTAGGCTTATTTTCCAATGAAGAACAAACAAAAATGTGATTTGCAATCAGAATGTCTGCAAAGTTCATCTGATGAAAAGAAAAATCTATATAGCGATGAACTTTCAAATCATACTTTTGGAGACAAAAAGAGAAACACTTTGTTTTGGAAACGTCAAAATGAGATGTATATTATTATAATGAGACATATATTATAAATGACGTATTAAACATTTCGACGCTCCTCACTTTGGCATTCATTTGTCATTTCATCCAAGACTCTGGAACAGCATGGCAGAGATCTATGCAACCTGTCTGCACACACAGCTCAGCATCACAGCGCCTCTTTCATTATTAACACCCATTTCAATCGACTCAGAAATGCTCATTAGCCACAGACAAATTCAAACCATTGCTCAGCTGCTACCGAGGCCCCGTGTCTGCCTGCAGTGCCCACCCTGGGCACCCACCAGCAGCTGTTAGAGGAAGGGCACAGCTGGACAAGAGCGTTGTGTCTGGAATCAATGGCTGGATAAAGCAGCGCCCTTTCTTTTCTGATAAGGGCACGGATTACATTTCCACTATTATAATCAGCAAGGAGAAAAGAAAAGGAGCATTTGGACAACAAACGCCTGCTGAGGAGCAGGATGGGCTTAATCAATAGCCAAGCACAGAATTATCTCAGCAGATCTCAGCTCATTTCCATAGAAAATGCAGATTGTGCAAGACCCATAAATAAATAACATGAGTTCTCCTTGCCAGCCCAGTGGAGGGGGGCTCAGGACCACCTCGTCTGCTCCCCAGCATGAGCAGCCTCTGCTAAACAGCCTGGGCTCCCAATCGAACATATCAAAGCTGCTGGGCACACACGTCCAAATAAAAGCAGAGATGAAAGCTTTGTTCTGAAGAAAACATCCTGCAGCCCTTCTGGCCCGAATTGAGCACGTTACATCTGGGCTTTATTCTGCTCTCAGTCACACACGTGGCAATTGAGAGCAACTTGGCCAAGTCATTAACCGTATGCTAAGCAGGACTTCTCCTCCTGCTGCCTTCTTTCAAGTTGTCTTGATAGATGCTGGCTCAGACCTGTTCAGTCTTTTTTTCTTCTTGTTTTAAACCACTGCTGTTTGTTTTAAATCATTTCCCCCTGCACACAGCACAATCCTGTTCAACATTTCATGCTAATTCCCTGTACCTAAACCAGAAGAGACAAACGTTTCACAAGCTCCATGGGATAATTCTTGAAGAAACAAAGATGAGGGAGGGATTCTAGAAACAACCACTGAGTGGAAATCCATCATTAGGGATGATGAATTTCCTGTCCGGACTCCATTATCTACACTCAAAGCATTAGTAGCATCCACAATCAACAGCAATGTCCATCTTGTGCTTGCTGAAGCTTCAAACACACCCCAGCCCAGCTGTAAATGCTTGGTCCTGGATCTACAGTCTGCCAAACTTCGGGCTTCTCTTCCTTCCTATTTAGGAACCAAAACCTGAATTTATCTGTGTTCAGATGAGAAAACTCTGTCTTGGAACTAGAAACACAGGGCAGTATTTTTCCTGCTCAATGTGCATTTGTATGTACCTATTTCCCTTCATTACAAAAACAATAAAAAGCAAACAGCGACAGAGCCAAGAGTAGGGGGTTGCATTTCCTTATCAGAAGTTGAGCTTGGCCATAATACTATTCATATGAAATCTGATATGAAACCTCCTGGGTGCCATGATGTTCTTTTTATTACAGTAAATTCAATACATTAAGGATGCAGAAAAATCTCCTTTGGGACTGCAAAGCAGCCAAGAGTCCTCGCAGATTCCCCAGGAGCCAAGAGAACAGCAAATCACAGCAGCTCTCCCAAGTGGTGCAGAAGTAAAATGATGGCAGGTACCAGCACCAGCATCCGTCTGAGGCAGCTCAGAGTGCTTTACAAACTTTAATAAATGTAAACCTTACAAATCTCTCTTGTTTTACAGATGGTGCATCACTGCCATCCCTCACTGAGGGGAAGCAAGGCGCGGAGGTCCACAGCGCTGCAGAGATGGATGTAGCATCACCCCACGGTAGCCAGGCCAGCCTCTCACCTGCATCAGCTTCACGTATCTTTCATCCCTGCAGGGCCAGCAAGATCCCAAACACAGACAGCGCACAGTTTAATGACCTCTTTGCAGAGCAACTTAAAACCCCAGCAATAATCCCACCATGGGATCCTCCTGACTAACACCAGGCACAGCAAGTGTGAGGACACAGCCTCTGCTACCAACGACCTAAAACAAAGAAGTGTGCACAACTCCATGTGCAGCTTATTAATATTTCATTATCTGTTCACCAAGGCCTTGTAAATAACCTTCTGCAGAAAGATGCTCAACAGCATTACAGTCAATAGCTGTGGCGCTCTGGATTTGCCTGTCTCAGCAAGAATTAGGGAGCCCAGGAACGAGGCTTACTGACAGGACAACAAACCCAGCACCAGCTAAGCCAAACGCCTGCCACAAGGCTCGTTAAATCATCTGGCTTTTCTGAGGCTTTACCTGCCGGTCAAAAGCCGGCCACCTCCCCTCCTCACTTCACACACAAGCAGGGATGCTGCGTCTGCGCCTCCCAGTGTCACCGCTGTATCCATGGGCAGGTGCTCAGCTCCCACTGCTGGTGAGGAGGGTCCAGCTCCAGGGACCCCCAGCAGCTGCTGAGCGAGGCACAACTGACAGAGATGGCAGAGGGCTGTTAGATCTGCTTCCAGCTTCACACAAAGAAGGCAGAACACCTCTCTAAGCACAGTGTCATGAGATCCCTGGATGCTGTTACCATTTTGATTTAGAACAGGAAAACTTTCCCCTATGTTTCTCTATCTTCCTTTTATGGTTTAATTAAGTAAGAACCAATGCAAAAAGCAGTAAATATCCTTCTTTACCCTACCTGCCAAATTATTGCCTGTTCTGGCTCAGTTCAGCAGAATAAAGTCCATTTTGTACAGGAATATGCCTCAGCGGTGGGCATGCTGTCTGGATTGGGGTCATAGCCTCATAGAATGAATCACAGAATGGTTTGGGTTGGAAAGGACCTTAAAGCTCCTCCAGCTCCAGCCCCTGCCATGGGCAGGGACACCTTCCACTAGAGCAGCTTGCTCCAAGCCC
>WYDI02032886.1:0-25082 GCA_009867235.2 Psittacus erithacus
TCTCTGGGCACCCTGTGCCAGCGCCTCAGCACCCTCCCAGGGAAGAGCTTCTGCCTAAGAGCTCATCTCAGTCTCTCTTCTTCAGGTTAAAGCCATTGCCCTGTTTCTGGCATTGCAGGAGCTACAGCCAGCAGAGGCTGGGAAATTCTTCAGCGCCAGCATCACTGAAGCATAGAGGACCAGATTATTTGTGTTCCTGACTTGCTGATGCAAGATGAAAAATACAGCAAACTGCAGCTGCTGAAATCAGCTCTTTTCTCCCCTCCCCTTTCCCCTTCGCTGAGGTTAGTGTTTTGCAAAGGGGTTTTGTATTCTGGGAGCTCAAACCTGTCCGCTGCAATCAGCCACAAAGCTCAGGCAGTTCTTCAGGCTCCTCTATTGTGCCGGGAGAAGTTCCCTGGCAAAAAGAGCTTCCCAAATTGCAGTGATCTGGCCTTGATTGCTCTTGCTTTCTCTGCCGGGAGCCGGGCGAAGGGACTCCGGCAATTCACTGGGGATATTCAGCAGCTTCACAGGTCACAGCCAGACGTTTAAATTGCTTTTCTAGAGCAAAGCCCAGGATTTCAGCCCCGATAGCGCAGATCCTGCATCCCGCTCCTGGGAAGGGAAGGCACAGGTTTTGTCCCTCCTAACACAAACCAGTGCGCGACTTCTTTCAGAAGGAAGCAATGCGACCGCAGGGTGGGTTGTGTCCTGCAGAAGCAGCAGCCCCCGCACCCAGCTCAGCACCAACCACAGCGAGACGGCAGCTAGAAACCTCCCTGCAAAGCCCCATCCCGGTGGAGGGCTTTGCTGCTCATTAGGCGCTCAGCCAGGAGGTTTAATTACTCTGGCAGCTCGTACGGGAGCAGCATCTCATTTGTCACCGCGGGGTTTCGGAGCTCATGGATCTGCTCCGAGTTCAGTCCCGCGCACAGATAAAGACAAGCATCGCTCCGTGATGCTGATAAGCACAGGCGTAGACAGGGAATCCCATGGCAGATCCCAGCCTTGCCTTGCCCACAGGCTCGGGAGGATGAGGGGTTTCATGCCGGGTTGCTCCTGGGTGGAGGCTGGTGGATGCAGATGCGGTAGGAAGGAGGGCACGCTCTATTTATACACATCCCAGCACCTGGTGATGATCTCGGCAGAAGCTGCCTGCCAAAGCTTTGTTATTTATAAACACAGAGGCTTTGGAGAGGTGGGAGGGGAAGGAGAGTAGAGGAGTGGCCCCGCAGCCCTTCACATCCCACCCAGAGCCACTCTGCCAAGGGGACACCAAGTCCTCAAACCCACCCTGGCCACTTGGTGTGCAAACCTCGCCAGGCTGCTGTGCTCAGCACAAGCTGCTCCCTGGAGCTGGACCAGCAGCATCTCCTGGGGTCCTGGAGTGATGCAGCAAAGGTGCAGCCCCAAGCACTGAGCCCACAGCGAAGACTTCTGCTTTGACACTGAATGAGACCCCCTTGCATCGAAGCACAGGAGCCCGCCCCCAGCCAGGCTACCTCTCCCTATCCAGACAGCATCCGTGCTGCTGCTGGAAAAACACATTTCCAACTTAGAGCAAAGCAGCCGCCTCGTGATTCCCCCTTCGCTGCCTCACCTCTTTCTAGGAGAATTTAATTTCATGCAGGAACAGGCTTATAATTAATGCTCAGCAGCTCCACTGCCTCTCTGGTCCCCCCCAACATGCTGCTAATGCAGGTTATTCCCTCCACAACCACATGCATCCTCAGCTTCACTTCCTGAGCAAGCATCAGGCTTCTGATGGAGAGGTGCTGCCATTCGTTTGGTCGCATCTCAGTGCAGCCCTGGTATCTTTAATTCATAGATGTTGGGGTTTTGTATTAGTTTTTGATAAAAAGCCGCATTGCCACATTTCAAACACGGAGGCAGACCTGAAGCCGTGTTATTTATTTATTTCGCCACCAGGCTCCGGGAAACTCCATCACTTTGATGGCAAAAAGATCCTCCTCCTTGTAGGAAATGTTCTTTATGAGGCTAAGCCAGCCCCTGGAGGGTGACAGGAGCGGTTTTTGCTGTATGAATAATGAGTTTCATATCAGAACAAAAACCTGATCTCCCAACTTTGCTCTGCCATGGGGGAGGCAGTGGATTTCGCCAGCCATGGAGTTCCACTGGGGATGCTGACAGCACATCAAGGGACTTTGCTGCTTGCAGAGCATGGGTGCCCTCACTACTGTAGTGCCTCTTGCACATTCGCCCCTTCCAGAGCTTGGGGAGATGAAGTCTGAGGTGCAGAACAGAACCAGCACAGTCCCCACGCTCCATCCCTCTGGTTCTGCCCCACTGCAGCCTCCCTAAGCACAGGGAAAGGCAGAGCAGTGGCTCTGAACTGGGGGGTGGGGGGTTCTCGAGCAGATCAGGCTCAGCGTGAGGTGGGGAGCTCAGTTGGCAGCCCCATGCTTGCAAACCGCACACAGCCTGTCCCAAGCCCATGGGTTAGAGCAAGGGGGACCAACCTTGAGGCCACGTCTCAGCTCACAATCCACTCCATAAGCAGCCAAAACTCATTCACTGCCCCATTTCATCCACAGAATAGAACTGTTACTTGAGAAGACCCAGTTCATCTGGGAAGATGAACTCACGATGGGAGCAATGCAAAGCCACAGCCCCACACAAACCCCCTCTGTAGGTTCCTCCATCCAACACTGGGAATGGTGGAAGGAGCCCGCACAGATCCCTTACCGGCAGAGGTGATCCGTGCGGCACGTGCTGCGCAGATCCAGGCAGTTGGGCTTCTCCTTATCCTCGTAGGAGCAGGAGGGGACGATGGTTTGGCGTCGGCGCTCGGCACAGGCCTGGTCCTTGCAGGAGCAGAAGAGCAGGCGGTAGGTGTACTCGCTGGGCACGCGGTCAAAGAACTGCCGCAGCGCCTTGTGGCACTTCCTGCGGCTGCAGTGCTCGCTGGCAGAGATCTCCCTGCTGCACGTGGAGATGTAGCCCGAGCGCAGGCGCTTGCAGTTGTCGTTCAGGTTGCAGGCTTTGGCCGCATCGAGGCAGTGGTTGCTTTTGGAGTTGGCGGCAGGGTCCATTCCTGTCCAGAGAGCAAGAAGGAGAAGGGTTGAGTTGGCACCAAGATGCTTTCAACATGGGGAGATGCTACAGGGAGGAAGCAGGATGCGCCGGTGTGGTTCCCCTGCTTCATCCCCATCCCCCTGTGTTCTAGTGGTGGCCTTGGCAGTCCTTGATGATCTCAAAGGTCTTTTCCAACCCATCTATTTTATGATTGTAGACCCCCTTACAGCACAGGAAGGGTTAACACACACCGATTGCAGTGAGGGGACCTGGACAGAGTCTCCAATGCATCGTTCACGCCATGAACTCACGATAGCTTTGTTCTGTGTCAATTATTCAAAGAATAATGATGAATTATTCAGCCTGCTCCAAACCAGCACAATCCATGAGCTGCACGGGGCCACCTCAGCCCCAGATCCTCTCCTGCAGCCCCCCAAAACTGGGTCACCTCCAGCCATTCCCTCCCTGGGCTGCCACTGGAGGCACGAACCAGCCAGATCCCACACGCATCCCGGAATCCATAGGCAAGTGAACAGGGATAGGATGGACAAAGCCAAAGCCCTGACTGGGAACAAATGCCAAATTGTCTCTTTTTCTGTCAAAATGATGGATTTCCCACAGCAGCCCAAGCACTGCTTTAGCAGCCACCTTGTCCCTCACCTCCTCCCCAGCCATATCCTTGGATTCCTCCTTTGTCTCCCAACTTCCACTGCCAAAACCAGCACTAAGGAGGGGCTTTCCAACAGCCCTATTTGTATGGCCTTGGTAATTAGCAAATGGCAAGCAGCTGCCAAGGGTGAGCGTTGAGCATCATCATCAGCCTTTGCCTCCCCCAGTTGCCTATGGGGGTTTCCCTGCAAGTGAGCAGTGGTTTGGGGTGTCTTTTGCAGCACAAGACCCTACTTTGTCTCATTTTCCCATGGTCTTATCCAACCGGGGGTGAGCCTCCAGGCTGGGATCCATCAGCACGGTGCTGCTTCCACAAAGGGGTCTTGATTAAAAGGTGAAGCTGGAAGCCTCCTGATGCTGCCCCATGCAAAACCAGTTCACATCCTACTGCCACTGGGGGATGTTTGCAGCTCCTAGGGGCTCATTACCACCAGTCCCAAGCCACACCATGACAACTGTGGGGTCCCCATGTCCCCTTCACTCAGGGCCAGCACCCCCCAGCTGGGCTGTGATGCCAGGAGACCCCAGAGCCAAAGGGTAAAGTCCTTTGGAGAGAGCCCTTGAAATGCCAAACTTTATCTCAGTAAGGATCACCCCTGTGGAGATCTACCAGGGTTGAGGGAGGTCAATAAGACATATGTAAAGTGAATTCTTCTTATGATGTATGATTTATAAGCAGATCTGCCTTGAAAAATAATGCAAGAAGCAAGAAGCTCGCTGGAGCTAAGAGTGATGTTTGAGCTGCTGGATGGTCAGTGTGAACTGGTGCTGGGGGGAAGCCTCCTCCTGCAAACAGGCCACAAACCCTATTAGGAATAAACCCATGAGATGGGAGGGAAAGGTGAAGATAAATCCTCTGGGGCTCCACAGCATCCCCTGAAGGGATGGAGCAGAGATTACTATTTTGTAGCCTGGGTCCTTCCAGGAGAGGGCTGTGGATGGAGACAGCTCATAACACCGATGTCAGAGGAGCAGAAGGGGAGGAAGATGCTCAAAGAGCTTAGGAGACACACAGCTCTCTTGTCTCCTTGCCCATACCAGGTCCTGGTTTCAGGGGGATGCACTGAGCCCTCTCTGTTCCCTCCCAGCTCCGAGCCCTGCGGATAACAGCACTAGCGTGGGATCTGTGCAAAGTGCTGGCTTATTGTTTAATCCCCGGGAGCATCGCTGCTGCCCTGCCCGGGACCTGCAGGGACCTGAATGCATGTTAATAGAGCTGATGTTTAAAGTGCAGGGTTTCTGGGGAGCTCATTAATAAAGCACAAGCATGAAAATTTCATGAGGTGAGGAGGAAACGGGGAACGAGGGAGCAGGGAAGGGATTGTGCTGGGAGGCCTGGTGCCATCAGCGGCCCCACTGCAGGCGCTGCCTCACCTCTCCACACAGGCCAGGGTCCAGGGCAGGGGAGGAAGGTGATGGGGAAGGCAGCTCTGTGCAGCATGAGCTGAAGGCAGGAGTCTGGCAACCCCTCTCCTCTTGGATGCTGCTGCTCCAGGTTGGTGCCCCCATGGGCAGCATAGGGCTGGTTCGCACTCGGAGCCTCTTCCTGCTTCCCTGCAGGTTGTGGTTTCCCAAGGGCATGCTCCAGCACCATTTGGCACTACAGAGCATCCTCTCTGCCTGCCCGGGATGCTCTGCTCCATGGGGGGGGGTCCAGGAGCAATGTGCATCACCCTCCTCCTCCCTTCCACAGCTCCTGCTCTCTGGAGAGGTGAAGTAATCCCTCCACTATCCCCAGCAATCAGCAGCCTCTGCTCAGCCTTATTATCCAGAGACAACACAAACAGCTCATTTGCCTCCATCACTGCAGCTCCAGGTCAGGGCTGAGGATCCTGGGGGGCAAATCACTGCTCCAGCCCAGTGTGAGGGGGACAGGGAAGGGGTGCAAGAAGCATTGAGGCCACCACGATGGTCACAGCTCACCTCCAAAGTATAACAAGAGCCCATTCCCCCCGCCCCTCAGCCCCAGAATTGCCAGACAGGCTTCCTTCTCCTCACACTTTGCTTTTGTGAATACATCAGCCCCTGAGCGTTTAATCCCCCACTCCAGACACTTTGCTTTTCATACTTCCCAGCAGCTAAAATATTTCCTTGATGCTAATGTAATCCCAAAAGGCGGGCGGGAGACAAGAGGGGGTGGCAGCGTCATCCCGAACCGGTGCTGAGCTCCTGGGAAGGAGCCTGGCAAATTCCCTTTGGGAGCAAAAATGGGTGATGGGATGCAGCATCAGAGCCCTCCTCCGAGGTGTCCCCAAGCATAGCCGGGGGGGGGCACAGCATCACTGCAGGGACCCCAAAGTGCCACCACCCTCTGCCATGTGTACCCCATGAGGTCTGGGGGTACAGGGACCCCTGAACTGCTGCGGTGGTGGGTAAGGTGGGGGAAAGGATTAAGAGGAGCAAGAGCAAGGAGAAGCCAAGGCATTGCTGACCTAATTTGAAAAGGGGAGGGGGGAGCGGCAGCAGGAGGGTTGTCATGGAAATAGATGGGGAAAAAGTATTCCTGAGGATGGTGGCAGATTTTGGGTCCCCCAGAGGAGGACGTGGAGGCAGAGATGGGAGATGCTCCGAAGGGCTCGGCATCCTTCTCCCAGCAGCGTCCCATATCTTGGCTTGTGGCTGGGGAGAGACAGCAAAGAGGGTCCCCTCTTTGGCTTCCCCATGGGGTGTCCTGCGGGTCCCAATTCTTCCAGAAGACAAATAGCTTTAGACAAAGGGATGGGTGGGCAGCAGGAGGGTCTGGTCCCCCTCCTCTGCCTAATGCTGTGACACTAGAGGGGACACAGTGAGACAAAGGAGGGAATTACGGGCTCTCCAGCCCACCACAGCTATTGTATATAAGCCCATGAAAGGTAAAATCCTAAATCACAGCCTGGGGTGAAATGGGAAGCTCGAGGAGCCATCATTGCAAGGCAGGGGCTCAGATGAGCCCTCACCTCACTGGGGCTCACCCGCTCCCATCCCACTGGGAAGGTCTGAAACAGGGAGGATCTGTCCCAAAGAGCACCAAAACCCAGCAGCATTCAGCCCCCTCAAGCATCAGCATCACAGCCACTGCGGGGGACCATGTCTCACCCCCGACTGATGCTCAAGGCATCAGGTTTGGGGCGATAGGAGAAAGGACTGGCAGGAAAGTGGCCAGAGGAGCAAAGGAGCAAGCACGGGGGAAGGAGATGCAGCTCTTCCTCGCAGGGAGCTCGGCGACAGATCTGCATTCCCAGGCAGGGGAAGACAAACCGTGTTGCTTTTATTACCTGAGAAAATTGAAGCAAGTCTGAATATATCAGAGAGACGAGAGGTGACCGGCTCGTAGGGGGAAGCTTCATAGAACTCTTCTCCTAGAGGGGAAGGGGAGACAAGAAAGGGGGAGAAGAAGCAAATTAAACCCTGCAATGAATGACCTCAGCCAGCATCGAGCCCATGGCTGGGGATGGGCACCCCCCAGCAGGGCAATGTGGGACTTGAGAAGGGAAAACCAGAAAGCATTTAAACCACCAGGAAAGGCAAAGGCCGCTTTGGAGCAGCTCAGCTGAGCTCTTGCTGGCCAGGAGAGCTGGGGCCGGGCTGGGCTGTGCCTGCAGCTGCTGACATCTGGTCCTGACACAGCCCTGCTCCTTCTGCACATCAGGTCTGGCAGACGCCGAGCTCAAACTGAGCTCAGGACTTGAGGGAGTTCAGATCTGCAAGGTCACAGCTCTGTGACCACGTCCACAGAGCACAGGCCAGCTCCAAGTGAAGGTTTCAGGGTCTATATAGAGGATATGGACCTGACCGGAGAACCTCAGCACTTGAGCACTGGAGCATCCCCACCACTGATCCACCCGCACTGCGCTCCAGGGGCTCATCCATCACAATCCCGACTTTCCAGAGGGAACCTGGGCGCAGTCCATATGTCTCCAGGCTGGAAGCAAACCCCCCACACACCTTGGATTGCAGTGCAAACTCCCTCTGCTTTTCTGTATCTCCAGGAAAAGCTGATTTCAGGAGAGGCAGCCACGGCTCTCAGGAGAGGAAACGCTCTCCTCAAGGCCCAGCAGCCACAGGAATAATATATATCTATAAAATACTCAATGGCTGGACTTTGAAAGCCCCAGCCAGAGGTGACCGGTCCAGAGCATTGATCTCCCTGTGTCTGGCAGCCTTTTTGGCAGGGTCTCTGCCTGTATCCCTGCTCTCACTGCCAGTAAGCCTGGACCACTCCAGCCCCTGATGCTCCTGAGTTACTATTAGCCTAAGGCAACAGCCGCCTTTATCCTGTGCAATTAAAGAGCTACTTGAAATCCAGCACTGGAAAACAAGCTCATTGTGAGGCAGGCAGCAATGTGGGAATCTTGCTCCAAGCCCAGCACCTCCTCAGCACCATCCCTTGGAAATGTAGGAGGGCAGAACTGGCCAGGGAGAGCCGGTGGGATGCCAGGTTCAGCTGTCTTCATCTGCTGTGGGGCTTCAGCCTTGACATCACGCTCAGGGTGATGCTACATGAGTCAAGGGCAGCTCTGATGCTGCTCATCATGGGGCAGGAGCCCTGCTCCAGGCAGTCTGCACAACTTCAAGCCAAGCCCTTTCTCCTCACTGGGTTTCCTAATACTTGGATGACAAATAGCACCTTTATTAAAGTGCATTTAGGAAATACTGGAACCTCCTGCTATATTGCTTTGCCAATGCAATAAATAATTAAATACCAACTGAATCTTGCTGCTTGCTGGGGAAATTACTGAGTATTAAAAGGGCAGTGGACTTTTCCTGAGCTCACGGAGATGCAATTAACCTCCAGGAGTGAGGCTGGAGTGGAAGCAGTCCTTCTTAATGGCAGGGACAGGTTAGCTCCCACAGCCAAAGGGCTGGGTGGGAGCATCTTCACTAAAAGGCAGAAGAGCAGAGTCTACCTTGGGCTCCTTATTGCTTTTACACTCCCTGGCTCATACACATGGAAGCTAAGAGCTGCTGCATCTCCCCAAAGCTTCCACCTCTCCTTATGACGCGGTATAATCACTACTCTTCCCACCTCCTCCCCCAGGTGCAGCTCCCTGGAGCACCCATCAAGCACTTGAGCATCCTTCATTCATGCTAGCAAAGCCCTGGGAACTTGCTGAATGAAGGCTGCTGAAACAACCAAGCGCCAATTCCTGCTGGGGGCTGCGTTTCCGCTTGTGCTGACCCCTCCTTGCTGCCTCCATCAAAACCAGCACCACCAGCACCTCGTCTGGCTCCAGCCCCAGCTTGTGAGGGACGTCAAAGACCTGCCTCCACCACAGGAACAGGGCTGCAGAGGATGGGGGCTCATCCCTGGGCTCCACCGAACGAGCCCCATTGCTGGGGCTGCTAAAGGAGGCGGCTGTCAGCAGGGAACGAAACTGCAGAGGAAAGGGTGCTTGTACCAGTCCAAATCGCTGGTGGAAGCGGGGCCAAGCTGCCAGCACGTGTCTGCGGGTCCATCTGCTCACGAGGTGCCACCCGCCAGGC
The DNA here is from genome assembly GCA_009867235.2 of Psittacus erithacus. NCBI lineage: Eukaryota > Metazoa > Chordata > Aves > Psittaciformes > Psittacidae > Psittacus > Psittacus erithacus. The sequence goes on from WYDI02032886.1 coordinate 9,151, forward strand.
AGGGATGTGCCCTTTGAGGACAGTGCTGTAGCTCGGTGCACAAGCTGAGGCTGGGTTTAGGAACCTCCACATGCAGAGCCAGTCTTAAGCCCGTTAAAGGGATCTATACTGTTGAAGTGATGTTGGCTTTAGTTTGGGGCCAGTTGGGGGCTGGTGGAGCTGTGCAGGGGTGGCAGGAGGGGTAGAGCCCACAAGACAGCAAAGCAAACCGCAGCAGCAATGAGAGCAGCCCCAGCTGAGCCCCTCACAGATGATTCCTCCCTCTGAATAGCCCTGGACCAGCAGCATGGGGTGATGCCCCTGCAGAGGGGCAGATAATCCTGCCTGAGATGAACAGGGCAGCCCCTGGCCAGCAAAACCCAATGTGAGCCACCTGCACTGCTCCAGCTTCCAATTTACTCCTTCACCAGGCTGCAATGACAACAGGCTCTGGTGCATCAACCAGAGCAAGGGCTAACAGAGGGCTTGAGGAGGCAGCAGCAACCTTGGCACCCTGAGAGACCACCACAGCTGCTATTGAAGTGCAAAGCCATGCCCCAGATGTGCTCCAGCCCATGGGCACATCTCCTTTGGGGCAGACAGGAGGGATGGAGCCTGGAGAAGATCCAGTTTACAGGTGCCTGGCTGACCAGGGAACATGCTCTGACATGACAGAGATCAGTTCTTGCTGCAACGCATCCCCAGCCTCTTTCTCCCTTGCTCTGTGCCCATGTAGGGCAGACAATCAGCCTGGCCTCCATTAGCATCCTACGAGAAGGGGGGTGTGTGTGTGGGGGGGGAATCTGCCTTGCCTGCGGTGCCCACAGAGGCAGTAATGTGCCCTTGGAGCTTCCCAAACTCAAGGTATGGGTCCTTCTCACACCTCCATCCCCACTGCATCCCCACAGAGCCCTTGCCCCTTACCTTCGGTCAATCCGAGGTGTATACTCCAGTAGATCTGAAGGCACTGAAGCTCCTTCTTCATGCCTCTCTTGCAGCGGCAGTCATAGAGGGGGCTCTCCTGCAGCACCTCCAGGGCTGCCTGGCATTCCTTGTTGGCCAGCATGGTGTTCCTGTCGCGCCCAGCCAGGCACTGCCGCAGCGTGCGGTACCGGGAGCTGCAGCTCGGCTCCGCCGCACACAGCTCGTTGGCTCGGACACAGTCCACAGGCACCCGCCAGCCATGGGGGTCCTGCCCCGCAGGGGATGGGGGGGCTGCCAGCGACCGGAGGAGCTCATCTGAGCCAGGGGCAGCAGGGGGAGAGATGAGGGCAGAGAGTTGTGAGGGTGGGTGAGCAGAGTGAGGTGAAGCCCTGCATCCCCTCCCCGGGACACACACATCAGCCTCTTGCCCAGTCCCCAACTGGCCCCCAGCATTCAGAGACCCTGCAGAACCAGAGAATCCCAGACTGGAAGGGACCTTAAAGCTCATCCAGCTCCAACCTCTGCCACGGGCATGGACACCTTCCACTAGAGCAGCTTGCTCCAAGCCCCTGTGTCCAACCTGGCCTTGAGCACTTCAAGCCACTTGCAAGGTGCTCCAGAGAGGGAGAGCATCCTTCCACCATGCTAAACCCAAGCCTGGATGTGGCCCCAGCCCAACCCCACTGGGCAAAACTCAGCTGGTGGCCTCAAGAAGCAAGTGGGATGTCACAGGGCAGCAGCGATGATCCCTGGAGCGTGGGGTGGGAAGGTGGGGGTTAACCCAGCACCTCACCTCCAGGGCTCTGTTTCTTATGAAAACCAAACTAAACAGAGCCTGTTTCCAGCCCTGGTGCTCGGGGACACAGAACCCCACGCACGACCTCCCGAGAGCCAAGGGGAGCATGGAGCCCAGCCAAGCTCTCTGCACACGTTGCTCCTTGGCTCTCATTTGGCAGCTCATGTTCTCAGGGCTGCCGCGGGATTTGTGGGGCATCTGAGTCATGGGTTTGAGCTTCAGGCTTGGCAGAGCTGCAGCTCAGTACAAACTCATCCCCTTCAAGGATGTGCCTCTGTGCCAACCGCCCTTTGGGGTGGCAAGCATCCAGCTCACCCAGCTCTTACCTGTGGGCCCCCTTCCCACCCCGCACCCCCATTCCTCTCATGTTCTCATTTCCTTTTGCTTTCTGGAAGAGATTCTTGCCAAGTCAACCCAATGGACCCATCCATCACGGGTGCATGGGGAAGGGAGACACCTTCCCTACGCTTGCACCAGCCAAGTGATGGGGATGGGGAGGGCAGGATCCCTTGAGCCAGTTTGCAAGTGCAGGCAGGGAAAGCTCTGAAGCAGGCAAAGGTGGGGACAAGAGGACCTGGAGGGTGTCCTCAGTTGCCCATTGGGGTGATGCAGAAGGAGACCCCACTTCATGCAATGATTCCCCCCATCTCTGCCCCTGTGCCATGGGGAGCAGCTTCCCAACCCTGTGGCTGCCGCATGCAAGACACCACCTGGGCACAGCAAATCTCAACCTCCAGCTCCAGCCCCTTCCCAACCCGTGCCCGGGTATGGCAGGAGGACAGTGACACCTACAGGAATGTGACAAGGGCCACCCGTGTCCCCCCCACCCCGCCAGGACACGCAGGCAGCTCCCGTGCTCAGTGGGCTCCCAGATCCAGCGGCAATTCCCAAAGGCAGGCAGCTGCAGGCAGGGCTTGTTCCCTGCCGCCATCCTTCAGGGGAACACCAGGAGCAAGCGGGCACAGGAACCTCTGTCCTTGTCTCCGAGTCAGGAAGAGGAGAGGGGATGCTCGTGGCTCTGTGTGAAGAATGGGGCCCTGTGGAGGTCAAGGAGCAGGTCAGGCAGCATCCCCGGGTGTGAACACCTCCACTGCCTGCAGTCAGGCCAAGGAACATCCTCCTGGTCTTCAGCTGATGCTCCCGAACAAACACCATTGTGTTCAGAGGGATATGGAGGGTGTCCGGGTACCAGGAGAAGGTGCAGAGCCTCTACAACCACATTAGATCCAATTTTGGGTGGCAGATGCCCCTTGGGATGGCCGTCCTTGGCCTTTCAGGATTATATTCCACATGGAAGGCAGGCAGGATCCATAAGCAGTGGAGGCACACTCCTGACACACAGCCTGGACTGATGGAGGACAAATGGGCATCCCCAGATGCTCCTCAGGGCAGAAATGCCAGCTCTTCTCCATGAGATGGATGATGCTCTGGTGCTTTGGGTAGAAAGGGGCTGCCTGTGCACCTTGACACATCTGGAAGCCCCAGTCCAAGGCATTTGGCTGCTCCTGCTGCAGCCAGAGGACCCAGGGCATCCAGAGCCATCCCACAGCTCCACCGTGTGCCATTCCACCACTGCCCTCACCCAGCTCAGCTGCAGATCCACCCCGTGCTGGCCCCAAGCCCTTTGCTCTGAGCGATCCCAGGTCTCAGCTCCAGTTCAGTCTTGTCCAGATGATGCCAGGAAGCCTCTTCCCAAAACACCATCCAAAGCCTCCCTGCTGGCTCTGCAGGCTTCCCAGGCAGGGATCAGAGCTGCTGGCAGGCAGGCAGGAAAGGGAGAGAGATTGTCCCTGATGCAGAAGGTGCTGGACCACATGGAGCATCCGTGCAAGTGGCTCTAGCACAGGGACAGGCACTTGCTTATGCCAGGATGGGAATCCCAAGAGTAAATCCAGCCGCCGGGATGAGAACATGGTGATGAGCTGGCCCCAGCTTCCCAGCTTTTGCCGCCTTGCTTCCATGGCCTCGCAGAGGGCAATGTGCTACATGTCTGCACAGCAGCCCCCGGAGGGTGCCTGCAGCATCCCACATCACATCCCAGCTGGGAATGCCAGCACAGAACAATCCCACCGGAGCAGGAAGGGCAGAAGCAGCCCTTCCCCATGGTTCACAACCCATACAGGACACCTTGGTCGTCCCAGGTTCAGCAGCACACTCAACCCTGGCTGCTGGGGCAGTGAGTTTTCCCAGGACCCTCCTCTGAGAAGCTGGGAAAAGCTCTGCAGACCCCCCCAAAGGCACAAGGTGGGAGCTTGGATGAAGGGGGAGGCTTGGGGTGGGGGGGGTCCCTACCCAAAAGAAACCACCTCCTGGATGCACAGTAACCTCCCATCCATAACACATCTGCAGAGCGTTTAAACCTCATCCTCAGCAGCCTCTGGGGTGTGGGAGCACAGCGAGGATCTGCAGGCAGATGCACAGGCGATGGCCCGCGTCCCTCCCACTCCCACGGCTCCCACAGCACCGTCAAGCTGTGCTGCCTCTTTCCTAGCTGGAATATGTGTCCCTTTTACTGGTCCTGCCAAAGCCCTTTGGACACGGGCAGCTTTGGAGGAAAATGTTTATCCTCACAACTGATTCCAAGCTCAGGCTCCTCAGGAGCGAGCAGCTTCCAGCCCGGCTGCGGGGGCAGCGAGCCCTAGATCCCTTTCTCCCAGCCAGCTTCTCCCAAGAGAAGGGCTTTCTTGGCTCAGCAGAAAGAAGAGCCCAGATGTGAGGAGCTGAGCTTCCTCTGCTCCACTGGGAGCTGCTTTGGAAAGCAGTGGGATGAGGCACTCCGGTCACCCCATCCCTAATGCTCCATCTGGGGGTACAGCTTCCCTGCAACCACTGCTCAGGGTGTTGCAGCCCCCCTGCACCCATGAAACCTTTGGGGTACCCAGGAAAGGGGGCAGAAGGTCTTACATTCATGACACACACACACCCACACACACCCCTGCAAGAGTGGATGGAGCATGGGTTGGATGCCTTTAGGTGGGGCATCCTGGAGGTCCCTGTCCTCCTGTATCTTGCTCATGAGCCATCCAGCAGCATATTGGACATATACAGTCAGACAGTGGCCCCCCAGCCCTGCTGAAGAGCCCCCTCCTCTCCCTGCCCAGACACCTCCCACTTGTGCCCCTCAACCCACCCTTAGAGCATCTCCCCGTGCTCTCTCTCTGCCTCAGAAAGCATTGCTTGTGACCCCTGCTCCAATACTCCACAGCACACTCTGCCGCTGGCAGGTCATGGCAAAAAGCACCCCCAAATCAGAGCTTTACACCCCACTGCGTCCAACCCCACCCTACATAAAGGCACGTGAAGCATCAACCCCTTCCTTACCTCCCCATCGTGTTGGGGAGCAAGGCAGAGGAAGAGCTCATCACCCTCATTTCACCCGGGGAGCAGGGATGCAGACCCCCCCCGCACAGTGGTCCCTCCACCTGCATCCCAGCCCCACGTTGCGGGATGCTCTGCATGGAGGTCTGCTCTCCCAGCCTCCAAGCCTCTCCCAGCCTCTCTTCTCCCCATCTTGAGAGCAGGGTGACCCTGCTCCATTCCAGGCGAGCTCAGCAGAGTTACACGGGGCGCTGGCTGCTGCAGCGTGCTGGGGCTCACTGACACACAGCCACCCGTGGCAAGGCAGCGGGGCCCTGATGGTATCCAGAGCATGATCGAGGCAGGGTCCTGTGTGCACCCAGTCTGGCTGGAGTCACAAAGGGGCCTTTCACCTCAGATACACCAAAATCTCTGTCTTTTCCTCCTTTTTGGCTGCACCTTCTCCGCCTCCGGAGGAGGCTGCCCTAGAAATAACTGAGCTTTCTTCCTGGCAGAGACAAAGCTCCTGAATAACTCATCCATGAGCTAAAGCAACACACAGGACCCGCAGCAGAGGGGACAGCAATTCCCCACGCACACACACATGCTATTAGCTCAACTTTCCGAACCAATTCCCCATGCCGAGCTCCCAGGCAGGAAAGGATGGAGCTGGGAGGAGACCCGGCAGCCGCGGCAGCAGCCGCTGAAGGGCGCTGGGAGAGTCGGAAGGGGACGCACACATAAGGGTGAACATCCGAAATGCAAACCCACGTTGGACAAGGACAGAAGGGATCAAAGGCGGGCAGGGCTTTGTCACGATGGGGGCCAAAAGAGGGGGTGTCCCGGCTGGGGTTGTGTTGTGTCCCCCCCTCTTCAAATCTGATAGAGAATAAGAAAATAAAGTTGCCTCTAGTTAAAACCCTCGTGTCTCCTCTCCCAATGCTTCTCCCGCCCCAGCTGAGAGCACGGACCCTCGTCAGTCCCCATGTGGGGGGGGGACACACCCCACCTCCGCCACCCCAGCCTGACCAGGCAACATCAGCCCTGCGGGTACCCCCGGCGGGGCCACTCACCTACGAAGAGGAGGATGCAAAAGGCGTTTGCCAAGATCATGTTAGTAAATCCCCGCGTTCCTGCGCGCGTGCCAAAAAAAGGGAATTAAAAAAAAAAAAAAAAAGAAAGAAAGAAAAAAGAAAAGGAACGGGAAAAAAAAAGAAGAAGAATTCCCAAGGAGTCCAGGTAGATCCCAGATCCGGAGGAGGATGGGCTGGAAAAGACAAGTGGGTGCGCTCCGCCCGGCGCGGAGCCGATCCTCAGCCGCGGAGCCGGGTACCGCGGCTCCCCGCCGCCCGCATCCCCGCTGCCCGCATCCCCGCCGGGCTCCGCTCCGCGCTCCGCGGGCTCCCGGCGGCTTCTGCCGGGGCGGGGGACCGGGGGAAGGCGAGGGGCGGCTGCTGCCCGTCCCCTCCCCGCCCCTGTCCTTCTCCCCCCACTTCCCCAGCTCCTCTCCGCCCCCCCGCCGGGCCCGGGAGCCGCGCAGCGCGGAGGGCAGCGCAGCCGCGGACGCCCTTCCACCGCCCTTCCGCAGGGGCAGGGGCCGGGGGGGGTCTGGGTTCAGACCCCCCGCTCCCCATCCTTCCCTCCATCCTTCCCTCCATCCTTCCCTCCGTCCTCCCCTCCATCCCTCCCTCCGCAGTGATGCCCCCGCCTGCGCGCAAAGGCGGGGGGGATGCGGAGCCAAAGGTGAGACCCCCCCCGGAGCAGTCCCTGGCCCCCGACCATGGGGATGGGAGGGGGGACCCGATCCCCTCGATGGGTGAAATGCCACCAGATCCCTCGGAGGGGACGCACACAGGGGAGCCCACCCAAACGGGGACCTACCGGCTGCTCGGCGCTCCCCGCTGCCGGGGCTTGGGGAGGAATTGCACACGCACAAGTGCACACACGTACATGTGCACAGCCACACGCACTCACATCCAGGCGGGAATTACTCATTCACGACTACAGCAGCGTTGGTCCTCAATTCCCGGCATCCAGCCCCTCTAATCCCCACTGGGGCTGGGAACCGGGGGTCTCCAAGCGGGCAGGGTCCTCACTGCAGAGACATGGTGCAGCTCTCTCACCATCCTCCTCCCCTTCCTCCTCCTCCTCCCAGCCTTGCTATGGGTGCTGGAGTCTCCCACCCCTCTTCTTGCCTGTGCTTTGGGGTCAGGACCTTACAAGTGCCAGCGATGGGTGATCCTCCCCCAGGACCCATGAAGGTCATGAGCAGCAAGGAGGAGAATGCTTCACTTTGTTCCACCTTTCCTTGTCCCCTTTAGGGCCTCAGGATCAGGACTGGGGCCAGAGGGAGTATCCCCACCTTGTAAAACCCCATAGCAGTGTGTGCTCTGCACCATGGGGTTGGGGGCCACAGCACCAAGCCCCCTCCCCACTAACATAACCTTGTCTCTGGAGCAAGGGGCTTCGAGAAGCCGACTGGCACATTGCCCTGGCAAACAGCGCCCAGCAGCACGCAGCTCTTTGAGTAAAGATTGAGACAGACAGGGAAGAGAGGGATGACAAACAGATCAGAGCAATGCGCGCTACCAAGGCTTCCCATTAACAACATCCTTCCCCATCCTCCTCTTTTTCTGCTCTTCGCTCTCCCTGGCTTGCCTTCTCTTTCAAAAATAGCCCCCCAAACGCACCAACTGACTTAGGAGGATGTTCCTGTGCCTTCACAGAGCCTGAACAGAGGCAGCAGAGGAAAGAAGTGTCCTCAGCTGCCCGGCAGAGCTTGAGTTCTGCCAGGAGGCTCAGTGCTGGGTGTTACACTCATCTTCCTGCAGTAACACTACCTGAAAGTGCTGGTCCTGATGAGAAGAAGCCATCGTTCTGCTCTCCCCTTTGTGCCTGGGCTTGTCCCCTGCCTGTGCTGCCTTAGGGATCCCAGTAGCAGGACCAGCAGTAGCTGCTTCAACCCATTGCCAGGCACCTGTGCCTCCTCCTCAGGAAGGGAAAACCTTGGTTTAATGCCATCTCAGAGGGAAAGGATCTCATCTGCCAGGGGAGGGATTCACTCCCCTTCCTTCTCTCCTCTCTTAGGCCTTACAGTCATCTCCCTCTCTGCATCCCAGCTCAAGGCTGGGCTGTAGTGGAGGGGAAGGGTTGCTCAGTCCCACCAAAGTGTCTTCTGAGGGCTTTTGTCCCAGAGCTGCTCACAGGAGGGAAAAGCACAGCTCCAAACCTGGCTTTTCCCTGATTTTGGCTCCTTAATGTGCAGAGAAGCCAACACAGACCCTTACCCCCCAACACTGCTTTGAGCAGGGGCAGCTCTGAGCTTCCCAGTCTGCTGTGCTCCTGGAGCATACAGAATCCCTATGGGATGATGCTCCCCATGTGCTCCCATGGGCGATGTCCAGCTAAACTCATGCAAAACCTTCCAGGAGTCTGCATGCTCTATCCCTGTCCTTGTACCTTCCCCTGTCCCTATCTGTATGCCTATTGCCATCCCCCTCCCCATCCAAGGCAGGGCAGAGGGGCTCTGGGAGCCTATTAACACACCCAGCCATGGCTCATCCATGTGAGCACCCAGGACAATGGGATCTAACGGGATTTAATTCCCTGAGCACATTCATTAGCTCGCCCACAGCAACCACCTGATGGAGGATTCGGGAAGGGGCCAGGAGCATCATCACATCCTGTAGGATTAATCCCAGCAGCACTCCCACTGCAGATATCAACTATGGTGCATCCCTGCTCCAGGCTTATCATGAGCAGCCAGCTACCTGGCCTCTCACTTACAATTTATTCCAAGGGGATTTATAGCCTGTGCCATTGGGAGCTCCTTAAATCAGGGGCTGGGCATGGGAAGCACCACGTTGAGCAGCCTCTCCCCACAGCCTGTGCTTTGGGGACAGGGAGGTCTCAGCCTCCTTCAGGAGAAGGGGAGAGGGATGGGATGGAGGAGGCGGCTCTTCCACCAGCAGCTCCATGGGGGCACATGAGGGGCTTCCCCTGCCGCAGGCCTGGCAACACAAAGAGGGCTCTGTCTGAAGCAAAGCTGCGTGGCCATTGGTGAGCTGCTGGTCTTGGTTGGAAGGAGAAAGGAGGCAATGATGGAGGAAGATAGGAGAGGGAGGAGGGTGGAGGAAGGGATTATGGGATCAAAGGAGACCTGCGAGGAACCATTGTGCCAGAGAAGCCAAGTGAGCAGCAATACAACCCTGCAAGTATTTATGGTTGGAGAGAGGCAATAAAAGCAGCACAACAAACCCCACAACTTTCTTATTCCACATCTGTGAAGAGACAACGCTGATGGCCAAAGCCCATTATGGAACACAGTGGCTGGGCTGAACACTTCTGGGACGAGAGGCAGAGGATGGCAGGTTGCTGCTTCTCTCCCCACATTATACTCCACTCCCAGAGGGTCCCAATCCTGCTGCAGCATCCCCCCTTTCCTCCCCAGCTGGGGAGGAAACCCCTCTGTGGGACTCGGATGTCCTTCCTCAAGCTGGGCTTTGCCGCTGTGATAAATGTGACCAGAGGATTTCTCCCTCCTCCAGTTTAAGTCTCATTAATTTGGGTTGGATTTTCTTACCCTCCTGACTTTAGGCTTTAATTCTGCAAAGCGTTATCACATTAATGGGAGTCAAGGTTGTTAAAGCGGTGGATTATGCATTAACAGCTTTATCCATGGGGGGCAGGACCAGCCTCCGAGCTCTTCCCAACACTCAGTGTCTTCTAGTCCTGAGCATCTCCCTGGGCAGTGAGAGGTGACACAGTGTCCCCAGCTCTGTGCTGGGATCCTGCCCTTGGCAGGAGTCAGACAAGGGGATGTGTAGCCGAGGGGATGTGTAGCCAAGGGAATGCGAGCACATCTCTGCCTGGATGCCCAGGGCTTGCAGGGATGCTATTCCACCTCCACTGGTACCCAGCCTCTGCTCTCCAAGAAACGCTGTTTCAGGCATCTGCAGCAATATAGGTCCCACATGGGCTTTTTTGCACCTTTGAAGCCTTGCAGAGTCCCATGTGGGTCCTGGGGATGGCTGGAAGGAAGGATCTCACCTCTGCTCCCAGTCCTGGGGGCACAGATGAGGAAGGGTCGCATTGTTCCTCTCTGTTCCAAACACATCTGCAGCCATCTGCACGCTTGCTGCTGCTGGGGAAGCCCTGCATCCTCCATTCTCCTTCAGACAGTGTCTGATTCGGGTTTTCCACCCAAGGGTGCCCACAGAGAGCTGATCCCCAGGGGCTGGATCTGTGGATGCTGTCAGGGCACTGGCACTCGCACATTCACTCCCTCTGGGTGTCCCTCGGGAGTCACATTTGCAGCACTGCTGACAGCAGCCAGCTCGTAGCCAGCGGCTATGGGAGTCGTCCCAGCACCCCGACACTGATGGACCCCGACAGCTACACACAAAGCAGAGGCTATTTTTTCCCCTGCTGCTGTGTTCTGAACTGATTCTCCCTCTTTAAGCTCTGCTGGAGAAACCAGCCCCTGCCCTGCTTCACTCCCCATCGCCTGATGTCTTGGGAATCATGGGAGAAAGAAGTGGTACCTCAGAGATATTGAATGGAAAGGAGATAGGCTGATAGTGAGCTCCATCCTCAGAGCATGAGCAGCAGGTCAGGGAGGGGATTCTCCCCTTCTGCTGCATGAAGGGGAGACCTTAGAGCAGCTCCAGTGTCTAAAGGGGCTACAAGAAACCTGGAGAGGGGCTTTGGACAAGGGCCTGTAGGGACAGGACAAGGGGAATGGCTTTAACCTGCCAGAGGGGAGATTGAGACGAGCTCTTAGGCAGAAGCTCTTCCCTGTGAGAGTACTGGAACAAGATGCCCAGAGAAGCTGTGGCTGCCTGTGGCAGGGGATTGGAGCTGGATGAGCTTTAAGGTCTCTTCAACCCAAGACAGTCTGGGGTTTGATGAGACAAGAGTGAAAGACAGAGGCTGTGATGGGCCAGCCGGCCTCTTTAAGTTTGGCCACAGAGAGCCCTGACTTATGGACCGAGCCCAGCAGCTATGGGAAGGGGTCCTGGAGCTGTCCCCAGTGTCCCTGAGCAAAGGCAGAGCTGAGCCCGCTCCGGAGAGAAGCAGCTGGAAACGTGGATCCAGTTGACTTGCTCTGGGTAATATCTCCTGGTGATTCTGCTGCAGCATGCTGAGGCTGCAGAGTAATCGAATTAGGCAAATATTATGGGGAAGAAAATGGGCAGATAAGTAGCTTAAAGTGATCGAAATGACCTGAAGGTGGCCATGCAAGTGGTCTGTATAATATCCTGTAATAACCCTGTCCAGGCAGCTCCGATGAGGCTGAATTCCAGTAATAGGGCATCTGACCAGGCTCATTCGCAGCAGCAGGCGAGGGCTGATGAATCCTGGTCCCATGGGAGGGCTCAGCCCTCGACCATCCCCTTCTCCCAGCAGCCAGGCAATGGGGAACCTCCCCCTAGATTTGGGGTGCTGGGACACCCCAGTTTTGCTGCTGAGGCAGGATATGCTCCCTCCGTGGAAGATGCTGTCACTCCACAAAGCATCCCCAGGGATGCTAAAGAGGGTCAGGCTCAGCGAAAGACACTACATTCCCATCTCCAAACCAGTCTGATAAATCACCAGGACAGAGAGCCTGAGACAGGGGCAGGAGGGATCGATATGAGATGGCTCACGGTGAGAGCTGCAGAGCCCCAAGACCAACCCAGGCAGGTGCACACAGCACAGAGAGGGGAAAAACAGGGCAAAAGGATTCAAAGCACATCCCAGGATCAGGATAAAAGCTGTTTTAAACCCCTCCTGTCCCTTCTGCGCAGGTAGAGAAGCCGGGAGCACTGAAAAGAGGTGATAAAAATAGTTCTTCTCCCGGCATTGAGCAATGAAAGAAGTCGGAGCCGTCAATCCGGCTGCCTCTCCCTGGGGATGCTGACACTGCTGGCGCGGGCTGGGAGCAGAGCCGACCCCCCCGGGAGGGGGGACTGGCAGGCACAGAGCAGACCTTTCATTTCCCTCCTGTATTGAGGGAGATGAAGAGGAACCAGCGTTGAAAGGGAGCAAAACCAGTCCTGGCTGGAGACGCGTCTCCTGTCACCCGCCCGCTGCACGCTGGTGGGTAACGAGACGCTGCCGCCAGTGCCAGTCCTCGCCACGAGCAATTAACCCGACAGCATCCACTGCTCCGGTCCTTCCTGCGCCGCTGGAGCATCCCGAGGGCAAGCGGGAAGCTGGCAGCTCTGCCCGGTGGGAGCCCGTAGCTCTGCCTGCATCCCAAACCCCTCTCGAGCATGACACAGGGCAGACATAGCCAGGGCAGCAGTTCCTGGCTTTGGGATGTCCCACATTCCCAGCACAGCCCAGAGCTTCCCAGCCTGTGTCCCCTTTCCTGCCAGCCTCCTGGCTGGGAAAGACCCCAGCCTTTGCACCACCCCCGGCATAAGGAACCCCTGATCTTTACTTTTACTCCAGACTGTGCATAGCAATAATGAGAATGACTCAAAAACCACCTTTATGGAATAGAACCAGTTTGTGCTGCTGGGTGTCTTTCCAGTTAGGAAAGACAAAACAAGAGATAAACCAAAAGAAACGCACCCAAAGCTGGGTTCCCCGATAGAAAGGGTATAAATGAGATGTAATCCCATGTGCTCATGGAAGCAGCTCTTGAATGAGATTGACTTTGACAGCCTAATAAATGTCAGCTTCTGACAGGCCCCGGCTCCGAGATGAATCCTCCAGACTCTAATTGGAGACATGATGCTCCCATTACTCAGGACAAAAATCCCACCTCCCTGCCTCGGGTTTCTCCATTGATAAAATTAACTTCTTGTGTGCCCCCAGTTGACTGCAGTGTTGCTCTTCCCCTGGAGACTTCGCTCCTGCAGGCTGGAGAGGATGGAGAGGAGCCTTAGAGATGGCCAGAAGGGTCCCTGCTCTGAGCAGAGAGGGGATGGGGGGCACAGGGAGACCCCCCAAACCTGCAACATCCTCAGTGAGCCCATCTGCTGCCTCAGAGGAGGAGGAAGAAGGGGTGGAAAGAGAACCGGGAGGAGGGGAGAGGGAAGCTGATAGCATCTCCCTACCTGGTTTTAATTATCCTGTCGGATTTAGCAGGCAGATTGCAGCCCTGCTCGCAGCTGCTGACAGAGCCTCAGCACTGCTGACAAGCAGAGATTAGCTGGGTAAACTGGGGATGAGGCTGAGGGTTCCTACCTCGCTCTGTCTCTACCCTTTGGCAGGTCTGGGGTACAAGGAAAAGGGGGTTTTGCTTCTGAAATGGAGCTGGAAGGGGGGGAGCTGCCCCCTCATCCTTGCCATCCCCTTCCCAAGCAATGCAAGAGGAGCTGTGACCAGCCACAAGTAGCGCTGCCAGGCAGTGTTGCTCCAGGCTAATGGTCCATATTTTGTTTACACGTCCCTCTTTCCCACCAAGGAGATGCTCCTGGGCTCGCTGTCATTTCCCTCTCCTTGCTGCTGCCGCCTGCAATTACTCCCCAGCATTTGCATTTAATGATAAGGCCCCGGCTGGGGATTGGAATAGATGTCACACGATCGGTGCTTTAATAGTGACACTGCTCCCTGTGTTGGAAAAGGAGGGGAAGAAGGGATGAGGAAAAAGGGGGAGCAGGAATCCAGGGTGGCAAGACCACAGGGAGCATGCACAGGAGCTTTGCATGCAGCTAAACCGGTGCCACATCCCTCCCCAGTACTGACAGCATGGAGCAGGGCAAGGATTTGGAGGAGCCAGCCTGGAGTTATCCAGCAAGGCTGGGCTCGTCCTTATGGATTTATCCTTAATTAGGCTATTCTGTCTGTTGCAACAGAATGCAATGGCCAGAACATTCGCTGGTGCTGGCATCTGCAGCACCTCAGTGTCCAGGAGCAATAAACATATTGGTCTGAGAATGATGAGTTCTCCACCTATCACTTAGGATATAGTACAGAGGTGAGCTCTGATTTCACAAAGCTCTTTTTGTTCTCTGGGTTCCTGATCCCAGGTTTTGCCAGTAATGGATATGGCACACACACAGCTGTGTGAAGAGGGAATAGTGAAGCAAAACCCCTCAGCAAAAGCTTTTGCACATCTCAAAGGGCTCCTCTGTGGAAACCATGAGGGTTCAGCATCATCTGAGCTGGAGCCATCAGCACAACCCCCCGAGCACTTGGGCTGGGAGCTCGGGAGGAAGGTTTAAACTCAGGATGTGTGGGGGGAGAAGTCCCCGGTTGCAGGAGGGACCCAGGACACCCCACTGCAACCGGCTGGGGCTCTGCAGCCTCCACCTGCAAGAGGCGTTCGCCGAGTGATGAGCAGCAGCGCCTGCAGTTACAAATAGCTCCTCTGATTAATTGCAGGGAAGTGACACGGCTTCTGCTGCCGTCTCTGATGAGCTCTTTGGGGACCTGGGTCACATTGTGAGCTCTGCTCTCGCCCAGGGTGAATTCCGCAGCCACGGCAGAGGAATGGGACCCCCAAGCCCCACGTCTGCTGCTGCTGCACAGCCCAGGACCCCACACTGATGAGATGGGGTGCACGAAATGGCTTTTGACTTTGGAAGGGCTGCAGGGAGGGGATGCCAGCAGCGTCACGGGGATGGAGTGTCACCTTGGTGCTTTTCCATGGCAGAAAGGTTCTGATATTGGGCATCCCCACTGCGTGCAGCTTAAACCCCCAGAGTTTAGGATGGGTCACACTGCTCTGTGTGAGCATCCAGCGACAGCACTTGATCCTGCTCTTAAAGTCTCTGTGCCTGCGCTGCAGCCTGGATGCTGCATCTGCGAGGGACCAGCAGGAATGGAGAAACAGAGGGAAAACCTTCCCTTACCCACTCCCTTGATAGCAGAGGGGTTATGGGGAAGCTCTGCACCTCAGCACGGGAGAGGGCAGCGATGCCACGGATTCCCGTGCAGGAGAAGAGAGCAGAGCTCGGGAGCCACCGTGCTGCTGGAGGCAGCAGCTCTCCACCAGCCACACACAGAATCAGCCACCACCAGCAGAAGGGGAGCTCCTGCTGGAGGCCATCAGCGAACCCACAGAAACCCTGGCAGAGTCCCCGCGCTCGAATCCAAGCCCTGTCCTGGCTCCCGCCGTGGAAATCACATTTTGTGTCCCAAGACATCCCCAGCCTGTGCAGTTCAGATGGGCGAGAGCATCAGTGTGCTCTGCTCCCTGCCACACCGGCGGCTGCTTATAGAGCAGGTTGTGTTTGGCTGCAGGACCCCCTCCGTCCATTGTTCTCCGGGATACTGGGGGGACTCCGGGAGCCTTTCAGCCCTCCCAACCCTCACACACCCCTGGGAGACGCTCCTTTGCCCAGCGTAACCAGTCTGACACCCCCGAGCACGGTGTCTGGTTAGAAATGGGATGCTCCACAGGATGTAAACCCCTTGCAAGGCGCTGAGCCGGGAGCGATGCGGAGCAGTTTGGGGCTGGGGGCACTTCCTCCCCACTACACAGCGGTGCTGAGCAGCTCGGGCTGGTCACAGGTTGGTGCAGGAGGAGCCCCAGCAGCACCGACTCAGCGGGGATGAGGTGCTGGTGCAACCTCAGCCTGATCTGTATCACAGCCCTAATCGCAGGCGGCGGCCGGGCTCCGCGCCTGCTTGCGCACGATGGTATTGGTGTCAGGAAGCATCAAGCGGGGAATGCGCCGCTCAGAGCGGGGATTACATCCCTCGTAGGAGGCAAAGCAACAGCCCCGAGCTTTGATGCTGGATCCCTGGGAATGGGGCGGCCTGGGTGATGTGGGTGCAGGAGACAACGTACGTGCACACACGGGCACAGGGTATAGCCAGGCTGTTTGCAGTGTGAACACAGTTAAAATGGTTCAAGACATAGAATCATAGAACCCTGGAAAGGTTTGGGTTGAAGGGAGCTTAAAGCTTATCCAGTCCCAGCACCTTCCACTAGAGCAGCTTGCTCCAAGCCCCTGTGTCCAACCTGGCCTTGAACACTGCCACGGATGGGGCAGCC
>WYDI02032888.1:0-12813 GCA_009867235.2 Psittacus erithacus
GCGCTGGCACAGGGTGCCCAGAGAAGCTGTGGCTGCCCCATCCCTGGCAGTGTTCAAGGCCAGGCTGGACACAGGGGGTTGGAGCAACCTAGTCACTTCAATGCGTAAAGCAGAATTACCCCAAGAAGACCCTGTGCCCAGCCCCACAGTCCAACCTCTCCCCGTGTTCCAGGAATTTTCCTCTTGGAAAACTCCGGGCTGTGGCACAGGCAGGGGCTGAGCTCATTTTGTCACAGTATTTTTAGATACTGGCTCAGGGGAGAATCTGTTGATACAAACACTGTGAGTGGCAAGCACCAGGCCCTGAAAGGGAAAGAGCAGGGACCGAATTGAGGGGGAAGAGACAAAGAAGCTTTATTTCCCTTCATGTCACCAAGAGCTTGGGTCTGGCCTCACCTCTGATGGAAGAAGGAAACATGCTCTTGACAGACACTCCTCCAGGAGACAGAGCCAGCCTGCCGGGGAGGCCTCGTGCAGGAAGGGAAACCAACAAGCTGGTTTATGGAGGCATCTCTTCTCCCCTCTCGCACCTTCCCAACAACATCAGATCAGAAGTGTCCACACTAAAACATATTAGATCCCAGCATTCCCAAAGCAGCAGCAACATCAGGGCAGTCTGAGCCAAGCAAGTCAGGCTGAGGGCTGTTCTTCCTCTTCCTTCATGCGCCTGTTCCGCCGCTCCATCTTCTTCTGTAGCTTCCTCTTCAGCTGCAGCTGCTTCCTCTTCTGCAGGACCTGCTGCACCTTCTCACGGCACTGCTTGTTCTTCTTCTTGATCTTGGCCAGCTCTGCCTTCCTTTTGGCCTCCAGATCTGGATCCTGCAATGGCAAATGCCAGGACACAGTGACATGCCCAGGGTCAGTGGCAGCCCCTTTGCCTCTCTTAGAAGCCCATGACCAAGTCGGCTGCACAAGTCAGACACGACTCGGGTGCACTTCTTAGTATCAGTCACCTTTTAAGATAAAGCTTCACCACCCTGAAGGGGAGTGAGGCAGAGACAGCACAGCAGTGAGGGAGGAACTCCCATCGATAGTAGCATCCCAGCTACTGATCCCAGCAGTTTATACAGCAGCAACTCTCACCTTGCCCTCCAGGATCATTTGTTTCCGCTTATTTATTTCTTTCTTCTCATCAAAATCCATTCCCTCCAGTTCCTGTCAAAGCACAAATACAGGAGGGCAATCAGCAATCAAGCACCAAATCTGCCATGGAGCTGTACAGGGTGAGCAGCACCTTGCTGGTGTGCACACATCCGGCAGCCCCTGGAGCACCAACCTCAACACTCAGCAGCACAAAAAGGCTGCAAAAATGTACAATAACAGACCAAACTTAGGGAAAATAACTAAAACAACCACCACTGCACACAGCCACTAGAAAAAGGAACAGCACCTCCTAGTTATGTGCTCAAGAGCAAAGCTGCACAGCCAGAGCCACACGTTAGGCTATGATGAACCTCCCCGTTCCCAAGCTCTCCAGTCCTCTGAACACAGGGGCTTCACATTTGCACACTTACTATTTCACATTCCCTCCTGGTGACGTTCACTTGGGTGAGGATGTCGAGCACAAACCTCTCCTCCACAGAGAACTCCTGCAGCTTCAGCTCTGAATCAGGATGAGACATTCACAGACCAGGGTTGGGTACAAAATCCAGGAGCAGATTCTCAACTGGGCAAAACCCTGCTCTAGCTGCATTCATTAGTGGTGGGATTGTTGACACACACTGCGATCACTGACTTCTTCAGCCTTACAACAAAGGATTGAATCCTCCCCTCTGCCTACAGTTCCCCATAGCACAAGGTGTTGCCTTTATTAGGTCTCTTTCCTCAAAAACTATGAAGCCTGAAGCTATGCAAAGCAAGGGCCCTTTCTGTTCACATCAGCACTCACAGTAGCAAGGGAGTAAGGAAGAAGCTGGCTGCTTTAATAACAAGGTTACAGAGAAAGTCCAATCACTGGTTTTCCTCCACTAGGAATAGCAGGAAGACAAACCCATTCATGCCTGATGCACTGAAGAGCAAAATCAAAGCTGATGCTTTGCTGATGCTCCTGCTCTTTTCCAAGCCTTAGCCACACAGGGAAGAGAAACCATTTTCACACTGATGCTCTGGATTATTCTTCACAGATGAAATCAGCACTGCAAGCATCATGAGCACAAAGGAACATACATGATCCCACGTTTTAGGAGCGTTAATTGTGCTCTACTTACTGATTTCTTCCTCAATAGCATGCACGAGATGGATGTCGTACTGCGTCACCAGTGTGATGGCCATTCCTTTCCGACCTTCATGGTGAAAACACAGCGAGATGTGAATGTTGCTGTGCAGAGGGAGATGAAGCCTAACCCATGCCAAATTCCATCTTCCCCATGAGTCTGCCCTGTCACAGCCTGCTCATGGAGCACTCAGACGGGTCTCTATTTGCTCTGCAAATTCAGCTCACTAGCAGTGCAGAGCAGCCACCAGGCAGCACTGCAGCCTTAAGGCAGGATGCTGAGCCAGGGCTTGGAGCAGCTCCAGCACTGCCTGACCAGATTGCACTGCCGCTGCACTGCTGCCTCCTTGCTCCCGCTCCAGGCTCAGCCCAGCACTGGGATCCCAGCTTCAGGCAGCAAAGGGCACTCAGCTTTCCCTGCTCACCTGCACGCGCTGTCCGGCCAACACGGTGAATGTAGATCTTGGGCAGGCCGGGAGTGTTGTGGTTGATGACAACCTGGACTGCAGGAATGTCCAAACCTCTGCAGCACAGTGGAGGAGAACATAAGTGGGGAAACACTGTTTTAATACAGGCAGTTTGAATTCCTGTCCTCTGCTTTCTCCACAAGCCCCATATTCTCATAGATGTCATCTTTACTGGTTGATTCTAGGACAAACTCTTCATGGAGCTCTCCAACAGTCACAGAACACAGCATCACCTCATAGCCCACTGCTCTCTCCTAGACCCAGAGATCACAGAAATCATTCTCCCGCTAGAACAGACCCCTCCACTGCAGCAAAACAAGCCAGGAGCAGAGCTACATTGCACACGAGTGGGCTCCAAAACACAGCTCAGAGATGTTCTACAACACCGTTCTACCCAAGTGGAGGATTTTAAAGCTCTCCACTTGCTAACCCCAGCCAAATCTCCACAGTAGTTCTGGCACTTAAAAAGCAGGCTTAAGACCTCTGGCAACAGGGACTGTAGTTTTCCCTTACCTGGCAGCAACGTCAGTGGCAATGAGAATCTTGAAGATGCTGGACTTGAACTTTGCTAAAGCTGCAAATCGCTGCCGCTGTCAAAGAGAAAAGCCGGTATGGGGGACACTGTGACCCACGAGGACGTGAACTTCCCTCTCCCAGCTCTGTCCATCACCCACCTGTTTCATCATGGAATGCAGAGCTACAGAAGGAAAGTTGTATTTCCTAAGCATCATGTTCAGGACCTGGCAGTCCCTTGAAGGAAAAACCAATAAACAAATCAGAATATCCCAGGGAAATGTGGAGCTGCTGGAGCAGGACAGAGCTGGGCTCCTTTAGAAGCCCTCACACAAATTACCACCACAGCTGGATGCTGCAGCGCTGTGACAGCGGCAGGGAACAGGGCCCCTACTTCACACCCGCTCATCCCAGGGAGCATGACTGGTTTCCCCTTGCGCTCAGGGGAATGTTACTAGCTCCAGGGCTCCATCCCAGTCACCTGAACAACCCAAAGGAAGGGAGCAGCAGCACTGGGGTGCAGACAGGGCTATCTGCCTTACCCCTTTCCCAGTATCCATCAGCAGGAGGAAAAGAAGATGCAGAGATGTAAAGCAGCTTGACCTCCTGGCATGCTACTTGTTTTGGGTGGCCCTTCGGCCCCAAACTGCTCAAAGGAAAAGGTGTTTCTCTACCAAACAAACTATGGAAGCAAACACCATCCCAGCCTAACACCTGACACATCACAGACTTGGAATCTCAAGTAGAAATGTCTATGTTAACAGTGCTCACAAGGAACACGGCCACTCACTTGCAGGTTTTAGTAAAGATAATGATGGACCAGTCCTCGTGCTCGTCCTGAAAGGTCTGGACTAAGTGGACAAGATACGCATCCTTCACCGCCTCGGGTACCAGCAAGTACCGCTGGTCCAGCTCCTCCACTGTCCGCACCCTGGAGGGGAAGCACCAGCAGCAACGGTTTGGGCAAGTGAAGATGGAACATGAGGGACAGTGAGGAGACAAGAAACCAGAGAGGAAACGGGGTTCTGTGTAGTGAGGATGAACACTGACTCGGACACGGCCTCCCAGAAGAAGGGTTTGTTGGCAGCCAGGCTCTTCAGCTCCTTCAGTGTGTCAGTCAGCGTGGCACTGAACAGCAAGGTCTGTCTGTGCACTGGAACAGCCTCCAGAATCACCTCCAGGTCTGCAGTGAAGTCAGCACAGCCCTGCTCCAGCAGCCGGTCAGCTTCATCCATAATCTAGGCAGAGCCAAAACCCCTCAGCTCACCCACGCGCACAGCTGAGAAGGTAAAAGTCTGAAAAGCACAAAAACCCAGCAGGAAAAGCGCCTTACCAAGAACCTGAGCTTTTTAAGGCTAAAGGTGTTGGAGCTGCGGAGGTGATCTGCCAGCCTGCCAGGCGTAGCGATGACAACGTGGGGCTTGCGGGAGAGCTCCAGTGCTTGCGCCACCATGTCTGCAAGGAGACCCCCAGAGGGGAGCATGGAACATGCGCTCCAAAGGCATTCCCTCTGTAGCGCTGGAAAACTTCACTCTCCTCATTCCCCCCCAGCCTCCGCTGCCCTGGGCGCTGGATCACAGCTCCTCAGCACGTGTGGAAGAAGCTCCGAAGCACCCTTGCTCCTTAACGACCAGCCCATGCCGGGGCCAGAGGGGAGGGGCAGCGGCTCGGCCCCGCGCGGCAGCACTCACCCAGGCCGCCCACCACCACGCAGTCCTTGAGGCCGAGGGGCTTCCCGAGGACGCGGAACTGCTCGGCGATCTGGTACGCGAGCTCCCTGCCGGGGAGGAGCGCGCTGAGGCGGGGCCGCCGCCACGGCGGGGCCTGCCCGGGGCCGGGTCCCGCCTCCGTACCTGGTGGGGGTCAGCACCAAGCAGAAGATGCCGTAGGGGTCCTCGGAGAGCGCCTGCAGCACGGGCAGCACGAAGGCCGCCGTCTTCCCGCTGCCGGTCTTGGCGCAGCCCAGGCAGTCGCGGCCTGCGCGGAAGGAAGGAGGCGGTGAGGGGGCGGCGGCGGCGGCGGCGGGCGCGGGCCGGGTCCGGGTCCGGGTCCGGGCTCACCCTGCAGCGCGGGCGGGATGCAGGCGGCCTGCACAGGCGTGGGCCTCGCCAGCCCCACCTGCCGCGCCTGCGCCGCCAGCCACGGCGCCAGCCCCAGCGCACGGAACTCCGCCATGACACCACCGCCACCGGCGCTCCCTCAGTGCGTCACCGCGCACGCCCGCCGCTCATTGGCCTCTCATCCCACCCGGCCCGCCTCACGCAGCAGCCGCTTCCGGCGCTCTGGTGACGTTTCAGCCTCCTGGCGTGTCTATTGGCTGGCGCGGGGATTGCCATGGAGACCGCGGCTCCCGGCAGCCTCCGCGGTGCGGCTGCTTCCGGAGACGTGTCTGAGGGGGCGATGGCGAGCGCGGGCTCCGCGGGGCCGGGCGGGGATGGGGATGAGCTCTTCGACGTGAAGAACAGCTTCTACATCGGCGCCTACCAGGCCGCCATCAACGAGGCGCAGCGCGTCAAGGTGCGGGTGAGGCGGGGCAGCGCTTCCGCCCCGGCTGTTGAAGGTGCCGGCCTGAGGCTCCTCATGAGCCTTTCGTCCCTGGCTGTGTTCGGTGCTCCTGCGGTGCCCCGGGCGTGTGCGTGTGGATGGCGGTGTCTCCTGTGGGGCCGGGTTGTGGCTGTGCGGGTCCCTGAGAGCGTTTCTTGTTTCCTGTCGTTTCCTCAGCCGTCTAGCCCGGAGAAGGAAGTGGAGAGGGATGTGTTCCTGTTCCGAGCCTACATTGCCCAGGTGAGGGTGGGAGTACTGCGTTTGCCTCGGGATAACCCGGCCGGAGCTTGTGAACCCGAGTTCAGCCCTGTCCAGTTTGGGAGTGTTACCGAAAATCCGGAATAAGAAACTTATCGACACCAATGGGATGTAGCTAAGCAGACGCTTCTCTATTACGGCGCCGGGTGCACGGGGGATAGCTCCTCC
Organism: Psittacus erithacus; assembly: GCA_009867235.2. NCBI lineage: Eukaryota > Metazoa > Chordata > Aves > Psittaciformes > Psittacidae > Psittacus > Psittacus erithacus. The sequence continues at coordinate 6,163 of WYDI02032888.1, forward strand.
TAGCATGCACACCTTGCGCCGAAATCATGTTTCTTATATAGGGTTACGTACACAAATTCATCAGGTAATCATACATAAACATATTATTTCTTAGAAATCATTATAATATTCTCTTCCCATTTCCAATTCTGCGCATTAAGAGTTAGAATCATCTAGGAATGAGTCTGGGGTGTAATATGGGTAGGTGGTCTGTGAGTCGGTGGTCGCAATCTCCCCCTGCCAGAATTACCTTTTGCTTAAGTTCACGGTTCCTGGCAGGTACCCATAGACCGACACGGTCGATTCTCTTAATTCGTTTTAATCTGGACATTGATAAATACTTGCATTGTTCTGGTTCTGAAGTGTCATAAATCTGTCTACAGAATCAATCTGTACTAGTTTACAAAATCAACTTACACTACCTGTTTCTATTAAATGATTCTGACCTATCCTTTTGGTCCTGGTACAGGGCTACACAGGGAGTTTCATAACAGCATCTGGTTACTGTACGAATATATTTTCCATTAAAATACTTCCTATAACTCTATATTATTAAAATTAACTACAAATCATATTAGTTATAAACTCTTGATTAAATTTCAATTACCAAAAGTCTAAGTATCAGTAACAGGAGCAGTTCTTTCTTCAGCACTGGAAATAGTGCATTCGCTGGCCCTGGTACAGCCATGAATGCAATGTGATGTGTCTCTTTGGGTGGTCAGGGCTGTGGAACTTGGCTGCGTTTGTAGAGTCTGATGTGAGCTGTAAAGCAGAAATTGACTGTTCCTGCTTGTGCTCACTGAGGTTTGAGGTTAACAGGCCTGTCCTGTGCTCTCAGAGTCCCAGCTTTGTCTCTGTTGCCTTTCACAGAGGAAATGTGGTGTTGTTCTGGATGAAATTAAAGCCAACGCTAGTCCTGAGCTCCAGGCAGTGAGGATGTATGCAGAGTATCTCTCAAATGAGAGTCAAAGGTAAGACTGATAAGAAGTTGGACCTCGAGCGCTGGCCTCCGAGGAATCTGCTTCTATGTGGAAAGTTTCTTGTAGAAGTGTGGTCCTTATTGGGGTTTTTAGGAGGCTTTCCAGTCAGTTTCAAGCTGAGAGTTGTCAGGGTGCTTAGTGATGAGATACTTCCAAATTCTCACCCTTGCTCTTCATAGGGATGCAATTGTTGCCGATTTGGACAAGAAAATGGCAAAAAGCGTTGATGTGGCCAATACCACCTTCTTGCTGATGGCTGCTTCCATCTATTTCCATGACAAGAACCCGGATGCGGCTCTGCGCACTCTGCACCAAGGGGAGAGCCTGGAGTGGTAGGTGGAACTCACCTGGCATCACGGAGCCTCTCTCGTGGCTTGGGAGAGGTGCCCCATGAATGGCTGAGGTCTGGCTTCTCTCTAAAAAGCCTTGAAACCATTGAGAAGCTCCTTTGAGGTTTGCTTTTTGGAGTAGGAAGTGATTTGGTGCTTGTCCTCCCATATCAAGTCTATTGCTCCCTTGTGAAACTTAAGAACCTGCTTTATTGATTTAAGGGTGTTCAGGATTGCTGAGCTGAGCATTGTGTCAGTGCAGCGAGGGAGCATGAAGCCAACTGCCCTGCTCCAGGCCCTGCTCCCAGAGCTGGTGCCCCGCAGCAGGGAGGTTTGTCCCAAACCACTGGGAGAGGTAAAGCCTGTAGTTGTGAAAATCACTTTGCTCTTATTCCTTGCAGCATGGCCATGATGATACAGATTCTTCTGAACCTTGACAGGCTTGATCTGGCTCGGTAAGTTTGCGTCTCGTTGCTTCTTAATGGTGCTGGGGTGGGCTGTGATAAGGGAATTTTTAGCACTCAGCTTTCCCCAGGGTGCAGCATTTTAACACCTGCCATGGAGAGAACAACTTGTGTATAGATGTGGATGTGCTGCAAAAGAGGTAATAGAGCTGGATACAACTGAAGGAAGAGATGGACCCCCAGGTTTAATCCTCCCTTCATCAGAATGTGGTTTGAATCTCAAGGCCCGGGTTTCTGGCTTCCCATAAGGAAGTAAAACAGGGAAGTCTTTCGTGGATTGCTTCAGTGAAATATTAAGAGGTGTTTGTGGCTTTATATGGAAGAGCTGAGAGAAGAAAGCAGAGGCTTTTCCTGCCTTGTTTGACTCCCACTTTTCCTTCTGCAGCAAGGAACTTAAAAAGATGCAGGAGCAAGATGAGGATGCAACTCTGACTCAGCTGGCCACTGCCTGGGTGAACCTGGCCATCGTGAGTGTCTGAAATGAGGATTCTTAGCCTACAACATGGAGAAACAGCACTCCACAGCTTGCTCCTGCTTGCTCTTTGCACATCATACTTTCAGAAGAGCGTGCAGGGGGTTTGCTGGGTTGGTTGTTTGTTTTTCTCCTTCCTTCAGGTACACAGAAAATACTCGCAGCTGGCTTCACAAAGTGCCTGGGTTGATCGTCAGTCTTTCAGCTGCGCTCCTTGGCCTTCAGCTCACACAGGGAAGGGCTAAACCACACTTAAGTTATTCACAAAACATTATAATATAAAATGGCAAATGCAGCAGTACCAGCATCCAGACCTTCCAATTAAATTCCAAGAAAGAAATGTTACTCTTTGCTTAGAGCAGACTGTCTTTAAGGATGTTTGTGAATCAGATGAAGCCAAACACAGCCCAGATAATTGGGTGATTGAAAATTAGTCTCAAGTTCAGTGAAGTCCAAGGTTGAGCAGGACACAACCTGTTGTACCATTAAGATTCCTTTCTAGTGTTCGCTTGGCTTTGTTAGGAAATCTCTCATGCATAACTGCCTTGCCGTAGTGCACAGCTGATTTTCCTTAAGGTCTTAGTTTCCTCAAGTGATCCCACCTCTAACTGGTGGACACCTCTGCCTGTAGGACCTGTCTGAAGCTTTTTTGGAAAGCCAGGTATCCACACCTGCATTTAATTATAAAAATCTCATTTCATGATCTAATCCCATGAATCCATCCAACATCTGAAGTGGTTGGCTTTTTCTCTTTGAATGGAAGCCTGGATCTTTTGATCCTTTAAATAGTTCTTAATGTTCTGTATTTTTGCATTTCTTTCATCTGTATTCTGCAGTGATGTGTTGTGGTACAGGAGCCCACCTGAATGCCAGCTGCTGCCAGCATTGGTTCTGACACGTTCCCTGCCTGTGCTTTATAACTCTAGGAATGAACTTTGTGCCTGGTCCTTCAACCACGGCTAGAACGTAGAGGCTTCTTAGCACCATGGAATGAAGCTGTGGGTGTTTGTCTCCTCACTTCACAGGGTAGTGAGAAGTTACAAGATGCTTATTACATCTTCCAAGAGATGGCAGACAAATGCTCCTCCACCCTGCTGCTGCTTAACGGGCAAGCAGCCTGCTACATGGCCCAGGGCAAGTGGGATGATGCAGAGGGAGTGCTTCAGGAGGCGCTGGACAAGGTACTTCTAGTTTTACTCTCTGGGGGACACAGAGTAAAGCAGCATGACCTTCACTGTCAAACCTCATGAACATAGCAACACATTGATAGATACGGCTACAGTGGTTGCTCTCGATACCAACCTTTGCTTCTACTCTGCCTTTTCCAGTGAAGTGAGCTGTGGGTTGGGAACAATTGGTTCTTGCAGAACTGCTGGTTGTTACTCTTTGTTGCTGTGGAGGTAAATCAGATCAAATGGTTGCTCTTGTTTGCAGGACAGTGGCCATCCTGAGACCCTGATCAACTTTGTGGTCCTGTCGCAGCACTTGGGCAAACCCCTGGAGGTGAGGCCTGTTTTACTGTACTCACCAAGCAGATACAATCAGCCTGCTGCTGCGGGCAGGGTCTGTGCTCTGAGGGCTTGTAACTTTGCTCGGGCTTTGCAATTCTCTATATTCTCATCAGGATCAGCATTAACAAAGCAGAACAGTTCTGGGGTGCTGGGAGCTCCCATCTTCCATAAAGTGTGGAAATACAGATGCTGCAGACAGAGGGATGGACTTGAGAGGAAGACCTGGGTGGAAAAGAAATAGCTTGAATTCCAAGTTCAGTCCTCACTGACTATTCTCTTGAACCCACTATTTAAGGTCTAATTTTAAGCACAGGGTATGCCCAGTTCTTACTGGTTTTAACTGGAGCTGCTAATGTTTGGAACACTGAGAAAATCAGGTCTGGACTCGCTGTAAATAACCACATTGAGTGTGATGTTTAAAACTCTTGGCTTTTCCTCCTGTTAATATTGAAACTTCTCTCATCCCATCAGGTTACGAATCGCTATTTGTCGCAGCTGAAAGATGCACATAAGAATCATCCATTCATAAAGGAGTATCAGGCAAAGGTACAAGTTCCTCTCTAATATAAAATGGAATTTATCATGCCTCATACCAGTCTCTGATAGGGCGAGTGGATTCTTTACCAGCAAACATGACTGCAGGGGGAGGGTCACTGCTCTTTCTCTGGCACATCACTTATCACAGTGAATTTCCTAGCCCTTGTGGGAGATGTTGGGAGCCACAAGCCAGGTGTTAAACAAAGGAGCTGCGTACCCAAACCTGGTCGCATCTTGAAAGAGTCTTTCTGACATATGAGTTCTTAATCTTGTTACCATGAGATTTGTGCTTAAATAGAGGAAATATCCTTCTGGAGAGGGAATTTGGGGAGGGAGAAAGAGGGATTAAGGTGATGGCAAAGGGAAAATGGAACACATTGGAAAAAAATTGAGAACTGAGACAGGTGATCTTGCTGCGTAGAATTCCGGTTGCCTTAGTGAGCTGTGCTAGAGCTGTTCTCTTCAGCTCCCCCAGTAAAGTTCGAGGTTTGTTCATTCTATTCCTATTTCTGGTTTGAAGGAGAATGACTTTGACCGGCTGGCTGTGCAGTACGCCCCCAGTGCCTGAGGAGAGGAGAAGGAGGCTGCAGACCTGCTCTCTGGTACCTTGGGAACTGGGGTTGATGTGCAAAAAACTCCCTGGTAACACAGAAAAATGCTCTCTGCAAGTTGTCAGGCTTCTCTCCCCATGGGGAGGGTCTCGCAGTCCAGTGAGATGGTGTTAAACCTGTATATAACACTTGAATTTGGTAGCTGCAAAGCCTGTGCTCTGGCTTACCTGGGTCCTGAGCTCTGTTTAAACTACAGTGCGAATCAAGAGTGTGCAACACTGTACCTTGAACATTCCTAATAAAGCCTTTTCTGGGTCCTTAATTTCTAGAATTCAAGTAATTCCACCCTAGGACTGAGCCCTGTTGCCTGGACTGATGTGGGAAGAGTATGAAGGTTAATTTTAAACACTTGCATTCAGTCCGTGGATGAATCCTGAATTATGGATCTTCCAGGCTGACTGATGACTCCTCCTTTAACTTTTCCTCTGGAAGAAGCACACTCTGCTGCTGGGGTTACTGCTGGTGAGAGAGAAACCTTCCCCAGAGTAAAGCTAATCCCATTGTAATAGGCTCAGCCTTAATCTTACATTGGTAACATGCAGCAGCTCGTATGTGGAGCCAGGGAAGTTCTTCTTGTGGTACATATGAAGGTCACTGCTCACTTCTGCAGGTGTGGTGGTTGTGGAACCTGTTGTGTTGTGGAGCATAATGTGACTGTGTGTGCTGTGGCTCCTGCCTGCTCTTCAAGGGACAGTGCTGCTGGAGCCATGATGCAGAGCACAGAGCCTGAGCAGAACCCTCGGCTGGGACCTCCTGACCTCTGATGTTTGAATTATCTTCTGAATTACCATGTGGGTTGCCTTTGGGGAGGGGAAGAAGAGGGGTTTGTGCTACATTCTGAATGTGGCTGAGGACGTTTCCTTTGTGCCCACCTCGCCTGCTTGCTCTGAAAGGGCTCATTGTCTCTCCTCAGCGGGTTTAGCCAGCAGCTATTTTCAGTGAGGGGTTATTCCTGCTCTGGGCCTTGGATGAATGTTTCCTTTGTGGAGCTGTTGGAGGGAGCTGTGAAAGGGGCTTCTGTGTTCGGGGCAGCCATTATCCACTTGATGGGCCATGATAAATTGACTTAAAAACATAAACAATAAAAGCAAGGGGCAGCAGGAGCCAGTGCTGTCACTGGCGGGAGGGGAACATGGTGTTCAGGCCCCTGAGAGGAACAAGTTGGTGTTTTCTCACTGCTGCCCAATTTGAGAGGTTCCAGGGAACTCAAGGGCACAATGGCTGTGGTCAGAGCAATGGCTTTCAGTGAGATGAAGCTCATTTCTATTTTGTCTTTTTCTCTCCCTGTCAAGCTGGTTCATGTCACAGTTCATGGGGGCCTGTGCTGCTGCTGGTTATTCTCCATCCCCCAGGTGCAATTTAGCTGATGGTTCTGGGGCAGATGGACACAGCTGAACTCCATTCAGTCCTCCACAGCTGAAACCAAACCCTGCTGAGCTGCTCCAGGTCCTGTCGTGCCTTGCCAGGAGTCAATTCAAGTGTTGGTATTTTCATAGAATGATAGAACAATTAGGGGTGGAAAGGACCTTAAGATCACCCAGTTCCAATCCCCCTGCCATGGGGCAGGGACACCTCCCACTAAACCATGTCACCCAAGGCTCTGTCTAACCTGGCCTTAAATACCACCAGGGATGGAGCATTCACAACTTCCCTGGCCCACCCATTCCAGTGCCTCACCACCCTCACAGTACAGAACTTCTTCCTTATATCCAGTCTAAACTTCCCCTGTTTCAGTTTGAACCCATTACCCCTTGTCCTGTCACTACAG
>WYDI02032889.1:0-12755 GCA_009867235.2 Psittacus erithacus
ACAGCCTTTGCCTCATCGATCCGGCTGGTCACCTTGTCGCAGAAGGAGATCAGGTCGATCAAGCAGGACCTGCCCTTTGCCAGCCCGTGCTGACTGTGCCTGATCCTCCCGTTTTCCTGCTTGTGCTGTGCAATCTCACTTAGGATTATCTGCTCCATGACCTTCCCCAGCACCAAGCTCAGGCTCACAGGCCTGGAGTTGCTCTCCTCGCCTTAGCAAGGCATGTAACATTCCCATCACTATGACATTAGGGCTACAGGAAACAAGATGTGCTCCCCAACCTGGTCATAGAGGACCTCATCCATCCTTACATGTGCCCTCTAAGCATGTGTCTGGTTCCATGGGGTGAAAGGGAAGGGCCACTGCTGTCTGCATTACTTAAGTGCACCATGAATGCTCCAAAGCATCCCTGTGCTTGGGGGGAGGAAACCCGCAGACCTGCCTGTAGATCTGTGTCCTGAGCCCTGAGCACCTTGAGGCTGAGCTGTCCTTGTGTTAGGACCAGATTGCGGGTGACTGTGCTGGTAGTGCACGGGGCTCGGGGACCCTGGTCTCCCCTTGCCGAGCCCCCACTGGCTGCTAGGACCCAGCAGCTGCCTGTGAGACTGCCACAGTGCAGGCAGTGCCGGGAGTGACAGCTGGTGCCATCCGCAGCTGGCGGGATGCAGGCAAACAGTGTGACAAGCGGGTGACAGTCCAGGAAGGGGGAGCGTGGCCTCGCACAGAGCCAGTGGCCCCATTCTGCTGTGGGAGCAACACCCTGCGAGAGACCCCGGGTGAGGAGGAGACATCACCCACCTCCCCAGGAGCAGAGGTGAGCTGGGTCCTCTCCCTAGCCCCAGGGTGCGCCTTGGAGGGAGCAAGAAGCAGAGATGGGGCAGGCAGGTTGGTGCTGTCCCTCTTTGAGGAGTACTGGTGCGGTTGGGGCAGGGGGATGGGGTGCCAGCCTGGCACAGGTACATGCAGGTCCTGGCAGTGCCATCCATGGCCAGGCTGGGACAGGTCAGATGCCGGCCCAGTGGTAAGCAGGGTGCCATGACCTCACCAGGCACTTCTCCCTGCTCCAGCATCTTGGAGGGGTTCAGGTTGTCTCCAGATTTCTCTGTGGCTCTTACTCATTTTGGCTCTCCTTTACACCCTACTCCTCCCTCCAACAGGCAAGGAGAAGACAGTGGCCATGGTTGTGGTGGGGTTTCTCTCTAATGGATGCAAGAGACGAGCTCTTGCTGCCCAGGCACTGGAGCTGCTGGCTTAGCCCTCAGTGGGGATGGCAAGCCGAACCGGGCTGAACACCACGGACAGCCTAAAGCTGCTCCCTGTCCCGGGGCAGTCCATTGCCCAGGAGGTGGTGGGCCTCCTCTGCATGGTCCTGCTCACACTAACCGCCCTGGTGGCCAACACTGTGGTGATGGTTGTCATTCTCAAAACCCCGCTTCTCAGGAAGTTCATCTTTGTTGGCCACCTCTGCATGGTTGACCTCCTCTCTGCCATTTTCCTCATGCCTGTGGGAATCATCTCCAGCTCCTCCTGCTTCAGCAGGGTAATCTACAGCATTGCCGAGTGCCAGGGCTTGATATTCCTGAATGTCTGCTTCATCAGTGCCTCCATCCTCACCATTGCCGTCATCAGCGTGGAGCGGTACTACTACATCGTCCACCCCATGAGGTATGAGGTCAAGATGACCATCAGGCTGGCGGTGGCAGGGGTGATTATCATTTGGGTCAAGTCTGTTCTCATCACTGTCTTGGCACTGGTGGGCTGGCCTCAAGACAACGGGGCCACCAGTGCCAGCCGCTGCACAGTCTACTGGAGCCCTGGGGCCCACAAGAAGGCTTTCCTGATCATCTTCAGCATTGCCTGCTTTGTTCTGCCCACCATCATCATCTTCGCTGTCTATAGCAGTGTCTACCGCGTGGCCCGGATGGCATCCCAGCAGCACGCGCCCGTGCAGGCACAGGCAGTTGCACCAAGGCACCGATCTGACTCCATAGCTAGCCTAGTGGCCATCATCATCACCAGGAACCTGCCAGTGCCCAGACTGGCACCAGAGCGCTTTTTGGGAAGCAACAAGGCCATCCTCACCTTGGTCCTCACTGTGGGACAGTTCTTGTGCTGCTGGCTGCCCTTTTTCACTTTCCACCTGCACTCCTCTGTGGCCGCTGGCACGGAGGCTGGTGGGCATGGGGAGATGGTGGTCACCTGGATTGCCTACTCCTCCTTTGCCGTCAATCCCTTTTTCTACGGATTGCTGAACCGGCAGATCCGGGAGGAGCTGGCCCGGCTCCGGCGCAGCTGCTTCAACCAGCCGCTGGGCCAGGAACTCTGCCTTTCCATCTCGGAGGCTTCTGTCCAGGAGAACTTCTTGCAGTTCCTCCAGAGAGCAACTTGCACACTGGAGACCCATGCCAGCTTCATCAGGCCCAGCCCCAGGGACAGGCTGGATCAGAATAAGGTGAGCTTCCCCATTCCAGGTCAAGTTCCTGAAGAGAGCAGATGAGAAGCAGGAGGCCCTGTCCCACTTTGCTGGGCAGGAGGATGGGCAGGGAACCTGCCAGGGACCTGTTGGACCCACTTTGATCCAGCCTCTTGGATTTGGAGGGGTCCTTGTTCAGGTTTTGCCTCTTCTCTGAGCTTATGGTGGAAGATGGTTTCTCCATTCAGGAGAAGGAAGATCTGAGGAAGCCTCATCTCGCTTCCACAGGCTAGAATTGTCTCTGGCTCCACTAGCACAGGCCAGTTGCATGGACCCTTCTCAAGACACAGGGTGCCAAGGGGCTCCTGTGCAGAGGCAGATGAGAGGGCATTTCCATCTCCATCACTCTGCTGGGACCACTTGTGGCCAGTGGGAAAGAGCAGATGTCCCTTGTACCCTACCCAGGAGCAACGGACCAGCTAACACCACTAACACCAGTAATCCCCACTGAGCCTGGACAGCTGACATGAAGCTCTCCATCCCTGGCTGCTTAACCCAAAACTAACGTCTGGGTGGAGGAGCTCCTGTCACTGATGGCACTTACCAGCAGGACATCACCCTTGGGGCTGGGTCTGGCCATGTCTGTGTTTATCCTGCTGGCATGGCAGCATGTGATGCTTGTAACCATGCCCACCATGGGGAATGCTGGCCAGCTGGGGGTTGGTGCCAGTATGTTTATGGACACAGCTGCCCAGCTGAAGCCCAGCCAGTGGTGCCACATGCCAGCCAAACTGGGCTGCTGGCCAGTGTTGGACGTGGTGGCACAGGGTGGTGGTGGTGTCATGTGTGGCACCCCTGGGCAACAGCAGCGGGAGAGAACAGGAGCTGCTTTCCCCCTCCAGTCTCATTGCTTCTGGGGACCCTCCCATGGGGTCCCTAGCACAAGACAGGGGATTGGACACTGTTGGGGAATGCTGGAGGCATCACTCCCAGCCCACTACAAAGGTCCCAGGAATGGTGCTGGTTAGAGATGTCCCTGCCCCAGTAATAACTGGTGCGCTGGAAGAGAACTGCCCCATGACCTCTCAAACTGCCCCGTGGGGCTCTGGGAAGACCCCCAGAGAGGCTGGGGCTGAGAGCCAGGGGCAACCCCTGGTCATAGGGATGCCCCTCCAGCAACCACCCATGTCCCCAGGAGCTGGTTCTGTCCCTTGTGTTGGGGGTGTCTCCACCCTGGGTGGGGGATGTTGTTATTTGTTTTCTTGTAAATTTTATCTTTTTATTAAACAGTTGAAAAGTTACAAAGGAGGAAAAAATACAGACTTATATTTACAGCATGTCCAAGCCAGCAGGGACTGGCTCTTGGATGGGGATGCTGGGAGGCAATTGCCCTGGGGTGGCCCCCACACCAGACCAAGGGGAAAGGGGGCCCCCAGATAGGCCAGTCAACCCCTCATCCAATGGGGCCTAGCATTTGGGTGCCAGCCAGAGGGTGAGCAGGAGCAGGACAGCAGGATGGGCAGGGCGAGGGGCAGGTGGTGAGGGGCCAACCCTGGCACAGGGCACTGAGAGAAGGGACCACAGGCCAGCAGGGACAGCTCCCCACCCCCCAGTACCAGGGCACATGGTCCCTGTGCAGGAAAACTGGAGAGGGAGACACAGCGCTGCCAGGATGGGCAGTGGGCAGCAGGCAGCAGAACAGCCTTTTCCTCAATGGGCATCTGCCAGGAAGACCCTATCCCGGGGCAGGGGGCAAAGGGTCCACCCTAGGCACGGTGTGCCTGGCAGGGGCTGGGAACAGGGTGGGCATCACAGGGTGTCCCTGCACTGGGTGTCACCCTGGGCACCCCTCACCCACCTGCCGGCAGGGCTCAGTAGGGTGAGAACTTCTGCCGGTCAGCTTTCTTGGTGCCATTGGCCGCCGAGATCTTGGTCGTGTAGGTGGCAGTGCCGCCATTGGGGCCCGCCACAGAGGACGGGGACAGCGCCAGGAAGGACATCGGCTTCAGGCCGATGAAGTTGGAGAGGGAAATGGTGTAGGGGGTGCTCAGCAGAGCTGGGTGAGCCGGGGCAACGGCGGGCAGCGCTGCACCAGAGCCCGGGGTGAGGGGCTGGTTGAAGCCCACACCAAGGTCCATGGAGCCAGGGCCTGGTGGCACCTGGGAGGTAGATTTGGCTGTCTCTAAGCTGGGGAAACAAAGGTGGTGATGAGGTGGTGAGGACCACAGTGACTGAGCAGGTCCCTCGCCCCAACCTGCCCATCTTAGGGTGCAGGGATCGCATGCCCCATCCCTTCTGGCACAGGTCTTCATCCTGGGCATCCTGCTGGGGAGGGCTAAAAGGCTGGTGCTCAAACCCTGTGGGGTCTAGGGTCCTGCACCCAACATCTCAGGACCTCAAAGCACTGCCCAGCTCATCCTTCCTGAGGATGCTGGGGTGGGGGTGTCCCCCCAAAGCTGCATTGGGGTGCTGGGGAAGTGCACCTAGTACCTACCAGGTTGTGATGAGGTACTGAGCCAGGGTAATGCTGACGGGGGACCCCGTGATGGTGATGTGCCGCTCGCTGGAGCCCTCAGTCTGGTTCCCAATCTTGATGTGGGCTCCTGACATCTGCCGGATCTCGCTGATCTTGCTGCCATGCCGGCCAATGATGCAGCCGATGAGCTGGACAGGCAGAGACTGGGGTGAGCTGGGAGCAGCAGGAGGGGCCATGCCAACCAGGGAGCTCCCAGAGGCTCACTGGCCACTCTCTATGTCTGGGAGTACTGGGGAAACTGAGGCAGGCACCGGGACGCCAGGATGCTGCTTTCCTTGGGCAGATCCTGCTTTTTGCTCTCACTCAAGGCCCTGCCTGGCTGGCATCACTGGGCTGACACATCCAGGGCTATTCCTTGGTGTTGGCCAAGCCCTTTCATGCTTCCCGTGCCTTAGTTTCCCTTCCAGCTGCTTCTGCCTCTCCTGAGCTCTGACAGGCAAGGCAGAGCCTTCCCTGTGTGGGCCAGTGTTGGCCCCTGCAAAGTGGCTGTGGGGTGGGACACATGGATGGGGACAAGCTGTGGTCCCCATCACCATCCCGGGTCATACACGTACGTCATTGGGTACAAGGAACTCCTGGGAACTGCTCTGGGAGCTGGTGTCCAAGCCTGGAGAAAGAGATAAGGGATGTTAGTGGAGGATGGTGGGTCTCCAGCAGCTCTGTGCCCCCACCCCAGCCCCATGCTGGGACAGTCAATATCCCTGGGGACAAACTTGAAGGATCCCTGGGGAGAAGCGTAACTTGGTGCTGATGCTTTCCCACGGCAGGATTGGGGGTCTCTGATGGGCGCAGGAACCCCAGGAAATCAAGGAGAGGGTCATTCAGGGGGCAGGTAGTCATGCTGCGGGGCTGGGACCAGAGATGGTGCAGGGGATGGGGACTCCTTCATCAGGGCTAGGTGGCTGGGTGGATCAGGAGGGGCACCTCACACCCCAGCCCTGGAGGGGCACAGGAGATGCTCACCTGGCACCATGGGGGGTGCATGGCCCAGGGAGGCAAAGGGAAGCGAATGCCCTGAGAGCTGCTGCAGCTTCGTCACCTGTGGGAAGCAGGAGGAAGGAGATGTTATTCCCTGTCAACTCCTGGGGCTGGACACTGGCACCCAGCACCTCCCAGGACAGGCATCCCCGACAGGCACAGACACAGTGCCCATGGGATCAGGGATGTGCTGCCACAGGGACAGACTCACCTCTGCAGGAGAGACCCCACTGTACTGGCCCTGCATGGGGAAGCCCTGGGGGGAAGAAAAGGGGCATCAGTAGGGGGCCAGGTCGTGACCCCTGCCTCAGCCTCACCCCATGGCAGGGGGACCATCGCAAGCCCACTGGAGTTGCCCCTGGCCAGCAGAAGCTGAGCCCCCCAGCCACCCTGTGCCTGGATTGGGGCTGCAGCCGCTTACCTGGTTGGCAGAAAGCAGGATGGTGCCCAGGGAGAGGCCAGGGTGGTAGGGGATGGTGGCTCCCTTCGGAGGTGACTGGAGAGGGAGGGAAGGAGGTGGAGGGGATGAGAGATGAGGCTGAATGTTCCCATTGCCCCACAGGTCTCCCTGAACCCCCTCTGGCACCCCCATGCCCCCAGCAAGCTGGGCATAGCCCTTAGCACCACTGAGGCAGTGTGCTCTATGGACTTCTGTGCAGAGGGATGCCAGTGCCTGGGTCCAGGTGGGCATGGGAAGCCCTGGTGAGGGGGATCAGGCGGCATGTGCTGCATTGGGCTGTGCTCAGTGGGTACCTCCAGGATGACGGCGCAGATCTGCCTCACGCACTGGATGATGGTGTCTGGCACCCCCGAGATGGTGACGGCCCGTTCAGTGGAGTTGGGCAGCAGGTCAGCAGCCACCTGCACCTGTGCCCCTGAGCTCTGAGGAGCAAAAGGAGATGCTGGGGTCCCTCAGCCGTTCCACCCCTGGGGCTCAGCACCTCACACCTCCCCTGTACCCTCATGGGCCCCCAGGGAGCTTTGCAGGACCCACAGGGTGATGCTCCACTCCTGCATCACCTCCCACAGCCCCTGAGGGACCATGGCAGCCGCTGTTCCAAGGGCTCTGCACTCCCTGGGGGAAAAGGGGAGCCCATACCCAGGGCACCCACAGCCTCACCTCCCGGATCTCCCGGATCTTGACTCCTGCCTTGCCGATGAGCGAGCCACACTGGCTGGCTGGGATGACCAGGCGCAGCGTCACTGGTGCTCTGCCTGCTGCTGCCCCATCACTCCCTGCTCCCAGGTCCTGTGAGGAAATGGGGATGCAGTGCTGGACCCCCAGGAGCTCACAGGTGTGGGAGTACCTGGTGGGATTGTGGGGTCTGCCTACCTCCTCCAGCTTGAAGGCGATCATGGAGACAGCACGGAAGACAGCGTCAGTGGAGCCAGTGATGGTAGTGATGCGCTCGGGGCAGGACCCCTCCGAGATGGTGATGCGTGCGCTGCTCTGGGGACAGTGTCACACCCCATCAGGGTTGGCGTGGGCCCTGTGCTCCATGTCCCCCCGCCAAGGAAGGGCTCACCATGGGAGGCTCAATGCCTGTGGATCTGGGCTTTCCCCCTCCCACCTGCAGCCTTCCTAGGAATGAAGCTGTTTCCCCTGGGTCCACCCAGGACTGGGGGGGCCAGGGCTGAGCTAGTGGGAGCCATCAGGTGCAGGCAGGACAGGCAGCAGGACCTGGCAGCCCCCCAGCATGCCCTTACCTGCTCTCGTATCCTTTTAACAGTCTCTCCTTTCTGCAGGGAGAGGAACAGGGCAGGTGGTCAGGTCCAGGGAAGCCCAGGGCTTGTGGTGCCCTGGACCCCAGATCTTACCTTGCCAATGATGCTGCCGATCTCCTGCAAAGGCAGAAACGAGGGTGGCCCCATCAGCAGTCAGATCCCTGCCTGCCACATCCCTCCTCTGCCCATAAGAAAACAGGCAGGCCCTGCCCCATGCCACTGGCAGCCTGGTGACACTGGGCCATGGGAATGGCCCCTCTCCAGCTTAGGGGGAAACCCTTCTGGGAATGCAGGGGAAGAAACCAGGGTCCAGTGAGGAGCTGATGCTCCAGCATGGTTCCCCACCCTGGGCACTGCTGATCCCCCAGAGCAGAGCCAAGCCTCCCCATTGGTACCTTGCCATGCATGAGCATGCGGAGGGTCAGGGTGATGCTGAGCTCCGTCTCCTCGGGGCTGCCGCCCAGGCTGCTGGCTCCATCCTGCGATGCCATGGCAGGAGGGCGAGCTGAGCCTGCAGAACATGGCAGTTCCAGAAAGGGGGGAGGCCCCAGCTACCTCTCCCCTAAATCTGCAGCCTGAAAAGCACCCAAGACTGGGAAGCAGGGAAACTGAGGCAGGGCAGTGCTGTGCCCTCCTCTGGCAGGGGAGGCCTGCACAGCCCTGTGGTACTCCATTGGCACCCTGGACACCTTCCAGGAGCTCCCCAAAAGGGACTCACTGCTGTCTGTCTGCCGGAGCCTGCAGGCAGCTCTCTTCAACCTGGCCCACACTGGGCCTGGGCTGGAGCTGGCACTGCGCCTGCATGAAGCCAGGAGCTGGATGGATAATGGGAGGGAAGGGGGATGCTGTGGGATGGGGTTCGGTTTGCAGATGCTTGCTGGGGTGGTGGCACATAGGGCAGGGGGAGCAGAGGCGGCCTGGGTCATCTCACAGGCCATGTGAGCCTTTCTCTTCCTCCTCCTCCCTTCTCCCGTCCATACACAAAGCCCCAAGGGAAACTGAGGCAACCTCCCTGATGGGGACCCCGACCCCAGCGCCCGAACAGAGTGATGCCAACACACGATGCCACTTGCACCCTGTCCCCCCCCCAGAGCACCCCAGGGCCACCCCTCGGCCCCTGTGCCAGGGGGTGGCCGCGGCCCCGGCTGCCGGCCCCGAGGACAATCGCCGTGTGTCCGGGCAGGGGTGGGCGGCTGCGGCACCGCTGGCTCCCGGAGGGCCGGGCAATGCCAAGCAGCTTGGAAACAAAGCACCCGTGTTGGGGCTGGGGCCGTGCCTGCAGGCACGGCGGGGGGGTGGAGGGGCGGTTATTTTAGGTGCTGGCAGGACTCGCCGCCGCTACGGCACATCTCCTGCATCAGGGTGATGATGGGGGCGGGGGACAGGTTGGTAGCTCCGCACCCCCGAAGTGCCACGGTTTGCACCCCCTCGGGGTGGTTTGGATGCTGCATCTTCATCCTCCCATTACCGGCAGCTGGGGAACGGCTGGGGAAGAGGAATATTGCTGTTCCCGATAGAGGGGAGGCTGAGATAGGGTGTGTTGGGGGGTGTACCCCCCTGTAATCCGCCTGCCCGCAGTCTTGCGTGGTGCCGGCAGAGGCAGGCAGCCTCCGGTGTCTCCCGAACCCCCGGGATGAACAGCAGCGGGGACAAAAGATCCCGCAGTAAAGAGAAGGATGAGGCTGGCAGTGGGGCAGGGGGGAGGCAGCAGGGCCATGGGTGCCCCCCACGGCCATAGGCAATGTGGGGGCTCCGCGGGCAGGGGGGTGCTGTCCCTCAGGTGAGCCACGGCAGGGATGCCGAAGACCGCGGTGATGGGCACAGGCCAACTGCCCCTGCTGGCGTCGGGACAGCCACGGGCTGGGCACCGCCCGTCCTTTGGGGCACCTTCTGGTGGCAGAGGGAGGTGAGGGGTGGGAGGACACATAGGAGGAAGCCCCCAGCCCGTCCCAGGGGGATCCTCTCTCCGCTCGCCCTCCCGGCCGCCCCGAGCCCCCGGGCCTGGCGGGTGGGTACCTTTCCGTGCTCCTCGTCCCTCCGCCGCCGGCCACCCCGCTCAGTGCCACATTGTCCCCGGCGGCGCCCAGTGGCACCCGGGGCAGGAACAATGAGCCGCTTGACAGGCCAGGGCCAGGCTGGCAGCCTCGGCCCCCACCCCGGTCCACGACGGGGCCCCCCTCGCTCTTCCCCTCTCCCACATCCCTCCCTCCGGGATCCTATTACAGCGGATAAGAGACACTAAAAGGAACAATGCCCCCTGGGTAAGGCCCTCTGCCACCGCTGGGGACATTCCTGCCCCCAACGGCCCCCCCCCCCCACTTTGGCTCACACATCACCCCTCTTTGTAATTGCGTGGCTTTTTTTTCCTGGAAGCCGATCAGCTGGCAGGGATCGAGGGCTCAAGGACACCGGAGCGGGCAGGGACAGGGCAGCTGGCACCCCAGAGCCCTGCAGCACTGGGGGGAGTGCTTGGAGGGCTAGAGGCACCCCTGTAGCTGGGTGCAGGTGTCAGGGATGCTCCAGAGAGAGCTCCTCCCTGGACAGTCTCCTGCGCCCTGGCACTGCCCTGTGCCCCCTCCCCCCCGGCATCCTGCATCCACAGACAAATACCCCCCCTGCCCTGTTATCTCCCCCACTAAATCCTCCTGGGCCCTGGCGTAAGCAGCTAAAGCCCAGGCAGGCTTGGGGAAGGAGGGGCACTGGGCGGGGGCACCCCGCTGCCGGCTCCATCTGCGTCCCCAAGTGCAGCAGCACCAAAGCAGGGGGAAGGCAGGTGGTGGGCAGGGGGCTTGTCCCCCTGTCTGTCCAGCCAGATGTCTGTCAGGCCTCCCCATCCGCCCCTTCATTTGTTCATGGCAGCCATTTGCTCTGTGAATCGCCCCCCGCCTCCCTGGGGCACTGGGCAGGAGCCTTCGGGGCTGACAGCTCCCTTTTAAGCCCCTGTGGATTACACCAGGAGGGGTGGGAGGAAAAAGAGGAGGATGAAGAGGAGGCCAGCAGGCTGGGGACATGGGTGCCACCACCCTGGGGGACATACCTGATCCTGAACATAGCCTCAGGGCTCCTCAGCACCCCCTGAGGCTCCCGGGGGTCCTGCCAGAGGTGATGGGTGGGCTCCAGCAGCCTCACAGCCAGCACTCACTCACAGGGAAACTCTCCCCAAACATCCAGTCCCACAGTGGCCACACCTTTCCTGCTGTCACCCCCCTAAATGTGTGTGGGATTGTGGCCATGGAGGAGGTAGGGATCAAGGAAGGAGGCAGTGAAAGTGGAAAGAAGCAGGAGGAAGGTGGCAGGAAAGTGGTGGCAGAGCTCGGGGCTTTATTTGGTCCCAAGGGAGGTGGTGGCATGGTGTGGACCCAGCATGGTGCGGCAGGGCTGGGCTGGCACACGGGTGTGTGTGCAAGTGGAGGGGCGGGAGGGGTGGTCACATCCCCCTACCCTATGGGCCCCTCCTCCCCCATACAGCCCATCCTGCTCACTCCAGCTGCTGCAGGAAGGCCAGGAGCCCGCGGTGCCACTCATCAGGCTTGTCCAGGTAGCAGGGGTGCCCGGCACCCTGCAGCACCAGCACCTGGTGCTCAGGGAGGTGCTGCAGGTTGTTCAGGCTGGTCTGCCCCAGCTCCACATCCTGGTCCCCATACACGATCATCGTGGGGGTCTGCAGAAGGGGAACACACCCTGAGCTTACCAACAGCACCCAAGCACCTGCTCCTCCTGGCCAGGGACACCCTGGTGCAGGAAATGGAGGGGAGACACTTGCCCTTCTCCCCCACCCACCATGACAAGGAGAAACTAAGGCTTAGACTCCTGGATCTCCTAATGTCCCTTCTTTCCCTCCTTGCTACCCACGGTCACACTCCTTAATCAGCATGTTCCCCTTTTCCAGCAGCGAAGAGGCCAGTTTGGTCTTTCTCCTGCCTGTTCTGGTTTCAGGGTCCCTTTTTCGCCACTCCCTCCCAGTCCCCAACTTCCCTCAATGTCCTCCCAGGCCATACTTTGATCTGGGCATATTGCTTTGCAGTGAATTTCTCGGTGCAGATGGGTGCCACAGGCACATATGCCTTGAGCAGGTGGTTGTGCTGGAAGAGGAAGGGCAGGGAGTACATGCCGCTGAGCGACGGGCTGATCACCACGGCCGGACCAAGGCACAGAGCCTCCGAAACAGCTTTCAGGAAAGCCCCGGGCGCCGGCTGGCCCACGGGCGCTGGGGCTACAGCATCCTTCGAGCGGCCCAGCCCTGAGCCATGGGAGACAGAAACTGCTCAGTCACAGTCCCAGCCGCCTAGTGACCAGGAGAAGCCAGCACAGCGGGATGCCGGGGTTGCCATCCTGGCACCACAAACCCGAGCGGCTCGATCGGCTCCTCCTGGCTCCCACCTCGCTCCAGCCTGTGCTCACCACTGCGCCTTACCCGGCAGGTCGATAGCCACAGCTCGGTAGCCGTTTTCGGCCAGCGTGGCAAGAGTCCGCAGCTGAAGCCAGGTGTCGGAGGAGAAGCGAATGCCGTGCAGCAGCAGCACTGGTAGCTTCTGTGCCTGCTGGGCCGGCTCAGTTTGGCGGTAGAAGAGGGTTTGGCCTTCCACTGTGATGGTGCTCTCGGTGAGCCGCGGGGCTGCCATGCCTGGGTGTCGGGAGGGATGTTGGGGGGGTTGAGGAGTGAAAACCCACAGACGCATGCCTAGCAGGAGGGGTGATGGGCCTTGTCCCAGTGTCGAGGACAGCGGTGGTGGGAAGGCAAGGGGCTGCGGCGCTGGCACTGGGACCATGGCGGTTACCCTGGCATCACCTTCTTTCTGCAATACCCCGGCGGGGTCCAGCACCGAGGTGCGTGCGCGGGGCCGCTCGCTCACGGCCCCGGCCCCTGCCTCAATTTCCCCGCCCAGCGTTGGGCCGCCGGCCCTTACCTGCTCCTCCGCCCCCAGCGCCGGCTGCTGCTCGCCTCCCGGCCCCCGCAGCGCCCCGGGGCTGCCGGTGCCACGCTCCGGGTCCAAAGGGCGACGGAGCGGAGCGGGGGGGAGCAGCGGTCCTGCTCTGCCGAGCCCCACCGAGCTTGGGTCGAGCCGAGCCGAACCGTAGCCGAACTGCGTCGAGCCCTAGCCG
>WYDI02032889.1:12855-67594 GCA_009867235.2 Psittacus erithacus
GTCCTGCTCTGCCGAGCCCCACCGAGCTTGGGTCGAGCCGAGCCGAACCGTAGCCGAACTGCGTCGAGCCCTAGCCGAGCTCTGGCCGAGTCGAGCCGAGTCCAACCGAGAGCCTTGCCCGAGCTCTGCCGAGCCAGCCGAGCTTTGCCGAGCCCTACCCAAGCCAGCCGAACTGTGCCGAGCACCGCCGAGCCCTTGCCGAACCGATCCGAGCCCTCTCCGAGCACCGCGGGGCACCGTCAAGCCGGGGCTCCTCTCCCGGCACCGTCCATTCTTGCCCGGGCCCCGGCCCTGTTTGGCGGGCACGGCCCCGGCTGACAGCCCTCGGGGCCTGCAGCGCTGCGGCCTCCCGCCAGGCGGAGTCTGGGGCAGCAGGCGCGGCGCCGTGAGGGCTGGGCCGGGGGGGCCGCATGTCCCGGCTGGAGCTGAGGGGCGGCCGGACCGGGGGCCGGAGCCAGCGGCAGCTCGGGAGGCCGGGGCCGAGCGGGGCTGCCGGCGCCTGGCGGGGCGGGGGCGCAGGCTGGCCCGGAGCTGAGGAGAGCGCCGCGGGCTGAGGCCTATTCCCCGCAGCAGTGGGGTCTGGGGATCCAGGCCCCTGGCTGCCGTTTTCCTCCTCCGGATGCCGCTCACCCGCAGCCGCCTGGGGCTCCTGCTCCTCGGGGTGCTCTTCACCTTCCTCCTCTACCTCCTGCTCCCGGCCACCCAGCACGGGCAGCGCTCGGCGGGTACCCGGCCTGACAAGGCGACGAGGGACTGGCGGGTGGCCGGCATCACCGCACGAACGGGAATGGCTGCGGGAGAGGCCCCTGTCTTCTACAGAGAGGTTTCTGCAGGGCCCCAGGGCAGCGGCACTGCCGGCCCCGGGAGGTGGGTCAGCCCGCCGGCTCCGGTGCCACTGCTGGAGGAAGGTGGGGGGTGACAGGCCCTGGGATCAGTCTACACGAGCCCTCATGGCTGCTGGACGTCTTCAGGCATGGCATCTTCCTTGAACCCCTTCCCGCCTGTCTTCCCCACTTCAGGCCTGATGTCCTATTCCTGCATGGCCAGGCGTTCACCTCCAAGACGTGGGAAGCCTTGGGCACACTGGCACTACTCGCTGGAGAAGGCTACCGTGCAGTCGCAATAGATCTGCCTGGTAGGACCATGGCACCGTGCTTAAGTTGATCCCTCTGGACATCTCCAGTCCCTCACCTCATTCACTGCTGGGCTCTGAACCTCTTCATGCTAACAGTGGTCCCTGAGGCAGTGTGCTGGGGCATTGGCCTCTGTGGCCACCCAAGCCATTTGGCTGGGGTTGGCTCAGGCTGGCTGGCATGTGGCTGTGGCTGCAGAACCACCGTAGCTTGATCAGGTGCCCATTTTTTGCCAGGCAAGCTGAGCCTTGGGGGAAGAGACCATTGCAGGCTGCACAATCCCCCCTGCCCTGTGCTCACCCCATGCTCTCTGCCCCATGCCAGGCTATGGGGATTCACCTCCAGCAGAGACGGTGGCTACGGTGCAGGGCCGGGTGGCTTTCCTGGACCATGTCCTCCAGGAGCTGGGCATGCAGAAGCCCGTTCTTGTCAGCCCCTCCATGAGTGGCCGCTTCGTCCTCCCCTTCCTCCTGGCGCAGGGGGACAAGCTGGCTGGCTTCGTGTTCATCGCGCCTGTGGGCACCAGGGACTACACTGCTGAGCAGTACCGGCGGATCCAGGTGAGGTGGGTTGTTGGGCTGCTGGGGGGTCCCTGTATGCTGGCAAGCCTCGTGGACCAGCTGGCTGAAGGGTGGCATGGAGGGTGGCCCTGTTTTGGGGTGAGTGAGAGGGACCTGTGCCCATCCAGCTCATGGGGGAGCTAGCTACTGCACCCTTGGCTTTGTAGCCCCATATGGTGACAGATGGAGGTGGGCACAGCCCAGGGGAAGCGTAGTGGCCAATCCCCCTCTGACAACCTCTCTGTTTTTCTCTCTCCCCTTACCAAGACACCCACCCTGATCCTGTATGGTGACCGTGACACAAGGCTGGGTTCCCAGGCCCTGCAGAGCCTGTGGCACCTGCCTGGGCACCGTGTGGCCGTGGTGCCCAATGCTGGCCATGCATGCTACCTGGACAAGCCGGAGGATTTCCACCGGGCCCTGCTGGGCTTCCTGCGCCAGCTGAACTGAGCACTGCCTCATTCCCTGCCGAGTGGAGGACTGGGACACACAAGGAGGGTCTGTTCTCTTTTGGGGTGTCCCCAGGGTGGCAGGGGCCAACGACTGAGAGTTTCTTTTGCTGGCAGGACAGGGTGTCGTCTGTCAGGAGGCCAATAAACCGATGCTGCTCTGGTTTCTGCGTGTGTCTCCAAGCGCCGCCGGGGTCTAGCCCCATCTTGCCTCCTGCAGTGCGGGACAGCACGGGTGACTGCCGTCCCCCTGCCTGCCCCCACCTTCAGCCCATCCGGCGGCACCCGCTCCTCCCCTGCCCGCCTTCTGCCCGCCTCCTGCCCGCTGCCGGTCGCGGGGCGGAGCGGAGCGGGACCGAGCGGGCGGAGCGGGGCCAGGCCGGGCCGGGCCGGGCTGGCGCTGGCGGCAGCAGCGTGGAGGTAGGGCCGGGGCGGCTGGGTGTCCGGGGAGCGGGGTCGAGCCAGCAGCGCCCGGCAGCCCACGGAGGGCTGCCCCCGTGTCTTCGTTCCCCCCTAAACCCGCGCCGCTTGCCGCCGTACCCCACACCTCCGCGCACCTCCTTGCACCCTTAACCACGGTATCCCGCACCCCTCCTGCACCCCCTTATCACGGTACTCTGCACCCTCCTGTATCCCTTAACCACGGTACTCTGCACCCCCCGTACACCCTCGTACCCCTAATCATGCATCCCCTGCACCCCCAGCCACTGTATCCAGCACCCCTCTGCCCTCTTGCTTGTGCTACTCCTGCGCTCCAATAATGCAGCTGCTGCATGCCAACCCATGCAGACCTTGAACCCCTAGCCATGGTACTCTACACACCCCTGTACCCCTAACCGTAGTGTGCTGCCCCCCTTCCCTGTTCTCCACCCCTTTAACCACAGCACGCCTGCACCCCTACCCGTGGTACCCCACACTCCCACATGGTGCCCCTGCGCCTCTTTGCACTCTTAACAATGGTCTCCTGCACCCCTACTCCCATACTCCCCCGATGTTCCCCTTCACCCCTCACATGCCCCTGAGCACCCCACATCCTCCTGCTCTTCCAGCTGCCCAGTACTCCTCAAACACCCAATAGCCTGTCACTCTCCTGTATTCCTGTAGCCCACAGCCCCTCTGTCTTCTATAAGCACCTGATCCCCCTTCACCACCCCATTTCCCTGCATCCCCAGCATCTTTCCTTGCACTTCTTCTGCACCCCCTATGCATGCAGTGTCCCTCTTTCCTTGCCTGCACCTGCCCTGGCACTGTATTTGAGGCAAGAACATGTGCTTTGGGGGCATCCTGCCTCCATACCCAGGTAGGGGGGGATTTCTCCCATGGAGGTGGCATCCAAGGACTTGTACTGGGGAGACCTTTGTCCCATCCCACTCTGGTTTCTGTGACAACTGAGCTTGCTGCGGACTTTGGAGGGGCCGGTGGCTGATTAACCATCTTGCGGCTCTCCCCCAGAGCTTTGTAGCCTTTGTCCCTGCCATGGCACCTGGAAAGCCTGGGAAGAGCGCTGGGGCCTCAGAGGACCCCTCGGTTACACTTTTCCGGGAGTACCTGAGGATCAACACTGTGCACCCCAAACCTGACTATGGTGAGGATGCTGTGGGGACAGGATGGGGAGCTGTGCTGGGATCTGGCAATGTGGCTTTATGGCTTTGGTCTTTGGACCCAGGTGCCTAAATCCTGTGCCAGGGCTGTTTTGATTGCGGTGTTAAGGAGCAAACACTTTTGCGCCTTATCTCTGCTGGTGGCTTTGGTTAGGGCAGGGTCGCCTTGAGTGCTCCCAGAGCTGCCGTTCACCTCCTCCAGCCCCATGCCCCAGGGTCCCCCTTTTCCATGCTGCCCTGGCTGTCGGCAGCAACTCCCTGCTGATGTCCTTCCTTTAATATTTCCATCCTTCCATGTGCTGAGGTACATCGAGATTGTTTTATTGGTGAGGAGCTCCATATTGGTAGAGGATCATCCCCCTGACTTGCCCCCTTCCATTTTTGTTTTTTCATGTTCCCTTAATCCTCGCCCAAAGGGATGATGATGGGACACTTCTGTCCCTGTTCCCACCCACCTTTTGTGCCCAGGACCTCCATCACCTGCCCTCTCTGATCACCTTTTTCCTTGGCCTTGGAACCCCAGAGAGCCTTGAGGTCCCTGGGGGTGCAGTGGGAGGGGAGGGAAATCCCAGTGTAACCCCAGGCATCCCCACTCCTCCCTAGATGCTGCTGTCCGGTTTCTGGAGCGCATCGGCACTGACTTGGGCTTGGCCTGCCAGAAAGTGGAGGTGAGGCGAGGAGCAGCCCCCAGTCTGTCCATCCGTCCATTCATCCATCTGTCCGTCCGTCTGTCAGTGCCCAGAATCTTAGTGACCAGGCTGTTCTTGCATGCTGCCTGGAGCTGGGCAGGAGTGAATCATCTCTGCCTGTAATCCTGAGCTGACCTGAGCCCTTCCTTAAGCCCATATTCATCTGATCCCCACTGACCTCTGCAGCTGCCTGTGCTATCATTAGCCAGGGACCTGGCAGGGTCATGTTGGCTGCAGTGTCCTTCTTGCTGGGCACTGACTGACCCAGGGAGGGAGCTCCTGGGCTCTAGGGGAAGACTCTGGTTTGTCTCCTGTCTTCCATCTGAATGGCAGCCAGGTCTCGTGCCTGCTGCTGGACTCTGGCTGGCTGGAGGTGGTGTGGTGAGGTGTGCAGGCATGCCTGCGCCTGCTGCCTGCCCTGTCCCAGCAGAGAAAGGGGTGACTTGCCAGGTGGCATCAAGAAACACTTCTCAGCATGATGCTTTTTGGCTTCAGCCCCTCTGTCCCCAGTCTGGACCTCAGTGACATCCTGTGCTCTCCCTGCAGGTGTGCCAGGGCCGTGTGGTGCTGGTCCTGACCTGGCAGGGCACGAACCCCCGCCTGCACTCCATCCTCCTCAACTCACACACTGACGTTGTGCCCGTCTTCGAGGTGCGGGGACAAGGGGAGGCATGAGACAGGCATGGTGGGGAGGATGGGCTGGCAGGAGAACAGGAGCTGGTGCCTGCTGTGTCCCTCTGCCATCACGGCTGCTCTTCCCCACAGGAACACTGGACCTACCCACCCTTCGAGGCTGTTAAGGATTCTCAAGGCAACATCTATGCCCGCGGTGCCCAGGACATGAAATGTGTCTCCATCCAGTGAGTGGAGGGCTCTGTGCCCACCGGGTGTGCATGGTGGTGGGGCCACCTCTGATAGGTGCAGGACAGGATGCCACCATCCCCAGGGTCCCCCAGGGACTGAGGACCATCCCCAGTGGTCCTCAGCAAGGGCTGAGGGTGCCACTGCTTGATACCCCCTAGGGTTGCTCTGAGCACACCAGCCCTTCTCTTGAATGATGACCTGGCACCGTTTTCACCCTCCAGGTACCTTGAGGCCATCCGGAGGCTGAAGGCAGAAGGAAAGTGTTTTGCCCGCACCATCCACCTCACCTTTGTGCCTGGTGAGTTTCCAGGGTGTCCCCTCTTAGTGGGACAGAAGGGGCTGGCAGCTGGGCGATGCTCTGAAGTTCCCTGCCGGCCTCTCCAGATTTTGAGCTCCCCTGGCTCAGGGCTGGAGGAGTTTCCATGTCCAAGGCCATCGGGTGCACTGGTGGCACCCAGGCTGGTGTGGAAGGAGGACTGGGGGGGGTGGTGGGCCGGGGGACACCCCGGTTCTTTCCTCCATACCAGGCTGTCCCCTGCAGATGAGGAGGTGGGTGGACACAAGGGCATGGAGATGTTCGTGCAGCGCCCTGAGTTCAAAGCACTCAACGTGGGCTTCGCCCTGGATGAGGGTGAGTGGTGGTAGGGCTGGCACAGGGACATGTCTCCTCTTGGCAAACACTCCTCTGCCTGTTGGCATCAACCCCTGGGCACTGGCACCCAGCACGGCTCCCAGGGACCCCTTTGGGGTCTCCTTCCCGGCAGTGACCCACACGGTCCCAGCCTGGAGGGGAAATGCTGCCAAGGCAGACAGAGCAGAGGGGGGTACATCACGGCACCTCTGCCCCGCTGATCCCCTGTGTGTGCCCACCACAGGCCTGGCCAGTCCCTCTGACACCTTCAGTGTCTTCTATGGTGAGAAGAGCCCATGGTGTGAGTAACTGTGTGCCCACTGCCCCACCCTGGATGCTGGGACACTGGTGCCACCTGGGCTTTCTGCTCAATGCCTTCCCCCCAAACTGCGGCAGGGATAAAGGTGAAGTGCATGGGCAGCCCTGGGCATGGGTCTCGCTTCATCAGCAACACAGCAGCTGAGAAGTTGGTAAGAGAGGGGGTATAGCCTGTGCACCCTGTTGCCTGCCCTGGGCTTGCCAGGCACCTGCCATGGGGCAAGGCCTCACCTGCTGCCCTTCCCTCCCCAGCACAAAGTCATCAGCTCCTTCCTGGCCTTCAGGGAGAGTGAGAAGCAGAGGTAGGAGATGGGCGGTGGGATGGCTGTGGCTTTAGTTTGGTCCATGGAGGGAGTCCTTGGGTTCCCAAGCTGGGCTCTGATCCAGCACCACCGCTCCGTGCCTCAGTTTCCCCGTTTGGGGCTGGCAGCAGAGTGGGGGAGCCCTTCTCCTCCTCCTCAGGTGGTGGAGAGTGACTCTCCCTTCATCCCTCGAGGCTCAAGTCCGACTCAAGCCTGACCCTAGGGGATGTCACCTCACTCAACCTGACCATGCTGGAGGGGGGCGTCTCCTTCAACGTGGTGCCCTCTGAGATGGCAGCTGGCTTTGACATTCGCATCCCACCCACTGTGGACCTCAAGGTGGGCACCATGCTGGTCCCACTGTCTGGGAGCAGGTCGGAGGTACCCTGCTCACACCCCTCCTCTGGTGTCTGCCTCAGGCCTTCGAGGAGCAGGTAGCTGCTTGGTGCCGGGATGCTGGGGATGGTGTCACCTATGAGTTTCTCCAGGTGAGGGGATCCCAGGTACCTGGGTGCATTGTGCCCATCCCTCCCCTGCCACGTGCCCGCCCTCTGCCCCTCACCTGCCCTATCCCTCCATCAGAAATGCATGGACCAGCACATCACCTCCACCGAGGAATCAAACCCATGGTGGAAAGCCTTCAGTGGGGTCTGCAGGGACATGTGAGTAGTGTCCCCAGGAGGGACAGGACCATTATGGGGACATCCTCTGGCAGGAGCCAGGTGGTCCCCGAGGGTGTCTGGGGTCATGGCAGGGATTGGGAGGGTGTGCTCTGTGCTGTGCCAAGGCATCTGTGCCCTCCTGAAAGGGATGGGACTGAGTGTACTGGAGGGTATGACCTCCCTGGCGTGGTATCTTTTCCCATGGGGTGGCAGGGGGACAGGAGACCTGGCTGCCCCATTGCCCATGCTGACAGTGTCTTGCTTGCCAGGAAGCTGCAGCTCAAGCTCGAGATCTTCCCAGCTGCCACCGACAGCCGCTACATCCGAGCGGTGAGTGTGATGCCAGCCCACCCATGGGTCCCACACCAGGGTGAGACCTGCAGCTCCAGGCAGGAGCCCAGCATAGCACTGGCCTCACTCTGTACCCCCATCCCCAGGCAGGACACCCTGCTATCGGCTTCTCGCCCATGAACCGCACCCCAGTGCTGCTCCACGACCACAACGAGTTCCTCAATGAGCACGTCTTCCTGCAGGGCATTGAGATCTACACCCGCCTCCTGACCGCCCTGGCGTCGGTGCCCCCACTGCCCTCCGAGAGCTGAGCACCTGGCAAGGGGTGGGATGGGGTACCAGCAGTTGGACGCAAGGCTTTAAAAGGCGGCAGGGGTTGGGCACAGCAGATGCCTGCCAGCATGCTGGGGACACAGATGGCATCATGCTGCGTGGCTGTGATCAGTGCTGGCCCAATGGTGATGCCTGTGCTGAGCATCCTGGGGGTGGTCTCAAAATCCAGGTCCCAGCCACCCTCCTGGGGGTTGTGCCCCCCTTGCCCAGGTGCCATTAGAACTTTCTGCCCAGTGCCTCCTGCCTTTCCCGGTCTCAGTGATGCCATCTTGTCCCTGTGCCTCCTCTGGCTGTGCTGGCTCTGGGGTAAGGGGCTGGCTCATGCCCGGCTCTGCCTGCCCGTGCCTTGTCCTGCTCTCTGTCCGCTTGCCAGCGGAGCTGGAGCCAGTGCTGTGCATCAAGTCAATAAATCTCCTTGGTAAGCACAGCTAGGGGCAGAGGTCTGTCTCTCTGTCCGTCTGTGGTATTGCTGTGGGGTCTCAGGGAGGCCAGGCACAGCGGATTTCCAGTGGGGTCTGCTGGGTGCTCCCTGCTCCCCTGAGATCACTGGGCTGTGGGACGGGGTTGCAGGCAGGATCCTGCCTGGCCAGGCTGCAGGGCTGCCTCAGCATACTGGGGAATGCAGGAGCGGCTGGTGGTGCTGGGTTCATCCTGCTCCTTCCCTCCTATTAGCTCCTGCTGCTGTGCTACTCCCCCAAACCCTCAGGCCTGGGCAGGCAGCGTGCGGGTAGGGGCAGGAAGCCTGTGCTTATCTGCCAGAACTGCTGTAGGCTGCATCTTCTCCTTGTTCTTTCCCAGCTCCACAGGGCTCCAGGCACCCAGAGGTGCTGGATCTGTCCTGGAGCTACGCTGCTCCCCAGGGAAACCAAGGCAACAGTCAGCCCAGAGCTTGCTGAGCTGATTTGAGGTGGTTTTACTTTGGGTTGCAGAGTTACTCCATTACGAAAGTGGGAATGTTGTCTGTGCCGTGGGGAGTGCTGTGGGGTCCTGCTTGCTGGCTGGATCCCCACCCAGGATGCAGATGAGCACCCTTGCAGGCAGACAGCAGTGCATCCCTGCTGCCCTGTCCCCTGCTCTGTGGGCGCACCAAAGCTGCATGTGGCACCTTGTGCCACCCCACAATCCTGTGCAGCCCCCTTCCCAACCAGCCTGGTCCCCCCAGCTTGCCTGGCCTGTGAGGTGGGATCCGAGAGCCCTGCACTTGCTAATGTTTGGAGGTCACCCCATGCTGAGCATTCTTCTAGGGGAACAGGCCTGTGTACCCTCTCCTGCTGCTCCAGAAGGCAAGGCTGGGGACCCCAGCTCCCCTCCAGCCCTTGCTCCTAATACTCAGGGATGAGCCAGAGGCGCTGGTGGGGTTACTTTTGGAAGGGGGGCGTGCAGCAAAGCTTAAACTGCTGGTGGCAGGTGATGATTTGTGGATGCGCGGAGCTCTCACAGCCCCCACGGTGAGAGTTGAGGTTCGGGGGCTTGTGGCCGTCCCGTCCTGCAAGGCACCCGCCGCGCATCCCCGGGGGCCAGGGCAGGGCCGGGGCGGGCCGGGGCGGGCCATGGGCGGTCGGATGCCGGCGGCATAAATGCTCGGTGCCGCCGTCAACCCGGGAGCTGCGGCGGGATGCGGACGGCGGTGCCGGTGTCGGTGTGCGTGTGCTGGCTGGGGGCTGCGCTGCTGGCGGCGGGGCGCAGCCAGCCCCGGCTCCGCCTGCCCTACCGCGGTGAGCCGGGCCGGGGGCAACTGCGGCGAGGGCCGGGGGGTCCTCAGAACCCCCTCTAAGGGGAGCTGGGAGGGGCCTTGGGGAGCCTCAGCTGTGCCCTAAGTGCGGGCTTAGAGGGTGGTTGGGGGGCACCTTGCTCTGGGGGCTCGGTGCATGGCTGCTCTACCGTTCACCACGCGGGATGTGGGGGGGAGAGTCCCGAGGAGGAGGAGGAGGAGGAAGGGGGGAGCCGGTGATGGGACGAGGGGATGCGCCGCCGGGCTCCGCGCCAGCCCTGCCGCTTCCCGTGAGGGACCGTGTCCCTAATGGAGCGGGGGGAAACTGAGGCAAGGCGCTGCCCTGGCAGCGGCAGGGTCTGGCATGAGGGTCGGGTTGGTGTTCCCCGGCGTGGGCATCCCCGTGCGTGCTCCACGTCCTGCTCGTGGCTGGGCGGGAGCCGGGTGCTGCCCGGCAGGTCCCCTTGGTGCCGTTGGCCCGAGCACCCTGGGAGCCCCCCCGTGCGGGGCCGCTGGTGCTGGGGTGCGGGGAGGCTGGGATGCAGCAAGGGAATGCTTGGTTTTAATTACAGATCTCCTTGTGATCCTGCTGTGGCTTGCTGCATCCCCAACTCTGCCAGCTTAATCCACAGGCTGCTTCCAGCCAAACTTGACAGAGGAGTCTGGAGCGCTCCAATCTCCTTCTTGCCTAAAAGCAATGAACCTGCTCTAAAACAAATTAAACAGAATAAATCGCATAACGCTTATCTTCCCAAGGAGGGGGAAAGCCTGGGATAGCCCAGCTCTTGGAGAGCCCTGGGAGCTGCAGAGCATGGCCCTGTGCTGGGGAAAAGCTGTTCTAAGTCCTTGTACTGCCAGGGCTGGGGGTCTCCTGCCCTGTGGCACGGCCCGGCTGCATCCCTGCCTCTGCCTGAGGCAGAGCAAGGAAACCCCAGGAGCTCCCTCGCTGCTGAAAGGGGAGAGGTGAAGCACGCAGTGACCCAGCTTACCCTGGGAGGCAGCAGGCGCCCAGGGTGGCTCATAGCTCTGCCCCATGGTGGGAATGGTAGGGTGGGAGGTCAGGGGTCCCAGCAGAGCTTGATGTAGGGCTCAGGGTCTGGCTGGGTGTCTGATCCGCTCCAGCACAAAGTCCATCCGTGTGCCATTCCCCAGGTGCGAGGGGCTCCCAGGGCTCCGCAGCCTCCCATGGGGAGTAAATAACCTTTTGAAGCTGTTTTTATTTCCTTCTTAAGCTGATTATTCTGTTCCTCTTCCAAATTGGAAACAGAAACCGAGATTTCCCATGAAACAAATTCTGCCACCGCCTTCTCCCTGCGGGGCAGAAAACGAAAATTTCAATTAGAGTCGTTGGAAGCCTCTGAAATGAAAACCGGGGTGAACTGAAGCTGCTTGTACTTAGCTGAGCTGTGCCTGGCTGTGGCTCTGACTGCTGGGTGTTGGCTGTGGGGGGGATAGGGAAGGTGTTATGCTGTGCGTGCAGCGCATCCCCAGCTCTCCCCCTTACTTAGAGCCACTCTTTTCCTTTTGCTTCGACTTCCAGCAGTTGCTTGTGTAAGAGGGGAAGGAGCATTTTGCTGTTGTGTGTACTGGGAGCACTGCAGCACAGCCCAGTGCCTTCTAGCTTCCTGCTGTCCCTCCCAAGGGACATCCCCCAATTGAGGGATGGCTCCTATAGGACCCCCACCCTGGCGTAAAGGGGTCCCAGCGGTGGATGGGGCATGGAAGGGTGCTGCTCCCTGGGGAGGTGAAGCCAGGGAAGAGGAAGGACCTGGAGCTGATGTAACCTGAGGCACCAGGAGGAATTTGCCAGGGCTGGAGGAGAAGGGGAAGCCTCGCCTGAAACAATACAAAGAGCCCGCTGACTTTGCCAATGTTATTCTGGGCTGGGAAAATATTATTGCTGGGCAAGAATAGAAGGAGACGACAGAGTTTTCCCGGCTGGGCCTGGCGATATGGGAGGATCGGAGATACTGGGAGGGCACAGGGAAGAGGGTGCCCTCCCCCGGGCAGACGGGGTGGAAAGGCCCCTGGTGCCAGCTCTGCTTGCAGGCGCGGGGGTCTTCCCAGTGAGTTGCTGTGGCTGTGTTCCTCCATGCCACCAGCATCACCAGTTAGGGCACTGGGACTGCCCTTGAGTGACTTGGTGCGATGGGAGCTGTGTGTGATAGGGTGGAAGTGGCTGTTGTTCCCCAGGGACAGACTGTTTCTGTTATAGGTCCCAGCAGAAGCATTTCCCACCAGATGGGACATTGCATCACCTGCCACCTCCTCACTGGAGGTGCTAAATGTCCTTCCAGCAAGAGCAGGGCTTGGTACCCCCCTCTCATGGGAACATGCGTGGGGCTTGCTCAGGCTGGGTGTTCCCCTGGGGTCAGCAGCTGGCAGCATTCCTCAGAGAGGGTGTTTGGGGACATGGCTGTGCTCATCAATGGCGCTTTGTCTTCTTTCTCCTCCCCAGACACTGGACAGGGTTTCAGAGCTGGGTAAAGCTGAGCTGCTCCCTCTTGCCCTCCCTCTCTGCAGCAGCTCAGTGGGCGCCACCGTGACGGGGTTTTCAGCTTGCTGACCCTGAAAGTCAATTCCCATCAGGAACCAGTCTCGCCACTGCCCCCGTGGAGGCATCACTGGGAGGGTCCTCTTGACATCTGACAGGATTCAGGAGTGGACCCGCTTTGGGAGCCTTGACTGTCAGGCCCTGTTGTTCTGGAATGTGATGTCCATCCCAGGGGCACAGTGTCCCCATCCATGCTGGTCCAGCCTCTCTCTAAGTGCTGTCCTCATGCCACAGCAGGGAGGAAACCAGTGAGGTCTGGTGGTGCCATTGAGGTCTGGTGGTGCCGGTGGTGGGCTTTGTGCGCCGGTTTCCCCATGGCACTGGCAGGGTGCCTGCTATTGTGCCCCTGCCTGGCACCTGGTGGGGGCAGTACCTGCTTTCTGCCTACCCTGTGCCTGCTCTTGCTAGCCTCCTGGGCTTCATGCGAGCCCAGTCTGGAGCTGACGGCATGGCACAGCCTTTGCCAGTCTCTCACACACCTCACTCGCAGTGGTACGGACGTGGTAGAAGCATGGGGTGGCTCAGCCAAACCTCACTGGGCAAGGTGAGGCAGGGATGGAGGTGCATGCTGCTCTCTGCAGTAGCTGGGGGCAGCTCTTCTGCACTGAGATACTCAGAACTAGCAGCTCGAAGGGACCCCCCTGTCTCTGCGCCCATCGCAGCCCTCCAGCTGCCCCTTCAAAAAGTCAGGAGCCCTCAGTGTGGCCACCGGAGTGGGGGTCTCACTGTCCTCTTGTGTTTCCCAAGAGGGTTTGAAGGGTGTTAGGGGCTGACAGTTCCCTCCCTCTCTGGCAGAGCTTTTGGGCACCAACCGCTCTGTCCTCTTCTTCGGCCACCGAGGCTTCCTGGGTTTCCGCTCCCTCTACTTGGATGAGTATCGTGACCGGCTCTTCATTGGGGGGAAGGATGTGCTTTACTCCCTGCTCCTGGACAGGGCCAACGCAGACACTAAGGAGGTGAGCTACATCCTGCTGAGCACCACAGGGGCTCCATCCCCACCCTGGCCCGTGTGCAGCCCCCACCCCTCTGAGTGAATGGTGCCCAACCAAGCCAGCTGAAGTCACCCTGAAACAAGACCTGCCCTGGGGACGTCTGTACCTCAAACACCCTGAAACACATCAGAACACTTGCACACTGGTGGTGCAGCCCCACTGGTGGTTCCTGGGTGCTGAGCTGGGTCTTGGACCCCACTCTCCTAAAAAGCTACCATTGGGAGAGCAAGTGCTGTCCATCCCCATCTGAGCATCCCCTTCACAGGCCAAATATACAGCTCAAAGCCTGCAGAGACAATTTGCTAATAGCATCCGTCATTGCAACAAGCTGCGCCAGGGCTCAGCCGGCAAAGCTCCTGGCTGGGAGAGGTGATGGAGCAGAGCGAATGATGCTGGTGGTGATTCCCCTCCTCCTTCACACTCTCCACTTCGACTTTGTTTTTTAAACATGGATCTGGGCTGTTTCTAGCCGCAGAAAGTGGAGAAGGAAATGAAGTTCCCCTTGGTGTGCTGGGTCACTGCAATGGGGTCAAGGGCTTGTGTACCCAAGCTGCCCTTGATCTGAGAGCTGCCTGAGGCTGCGGGGGATTTGGGGTCCATCACTCCCTGCTGTCCCACAGCACCCCTTCCCAGGCCACCCGCAAGTCGACCCTCTGCCAGGCCTCCTCCAGCCATCCCCCGCATGACCGCTTGAATCCAGCTGGGGATGTGACCACTGGGGGCATCTCCCCAGCAGGCAGGGTCCTGCCCTGGGCTGCAGGGGTGGGAGCCTGGGCAGGGTGAGCTCTGGGGAGCTGTTGGTCCCCCTCTCCTTCCCCATGCCATTGACAGCCTGAGGACTTGTATTTGCAAAGCTGGGTCCCTGCTGTCCCTTGTCCTTGCTCCAACATCTACTTTGTGCTCCAGATCTACTGGCCACCGCTCCCTGGGCAGACAGAGGAGTGCTTTCGGAAGGGGAAGGACCCAGGGGTGAGTCTTGCCCCATGTGTGCTCTGCCCTGAGCTGGGGGGTCCCCTTGTGTGGCTGAGCAAGGGACCATCCCTGGGATGAGGGAAACTGAGGCGAGGAGTTGGCAATCAAGCCTGACCATGTGAAACACTTGCTCTGGACCCAGTAAATCCCACCTCCAGGGCTCTGCTCAGCCTCATGGCTGCAGAGTGGCGGCCAGTGCGCCCCAGACGTGGCTGCACTGAGCAGGCAGGGACAGCCAGGATCCTAGACCTGAGCTCAGGGGGACCAGAGCCCTGAGCTGTGCCCCAGGCCCCAGTGACGTGGTCTCCAGCGGTGGGAAATCTGTAACTCACTCAGGTTCAGTGACCTCGCTCCCCAAACCTCACCCCTCTTTGCATCCCCCCTGCCCCAATATGAGACAGGACGATGGTGGGGACAAACCCCCCGGCTCCCCCTGCCCAGACGAATTGCTCCCAGGGGTCCCCATCCCACTCTGTGTGTTTGTTTTCCGAGCTCTCACCGACAGATCCGAGGCGGGACGGCCTCGAGCCTTTATTTTTCTTGAACGTATATTTTTTTTCACTTGCTATTTTAGAGGCTCTCTTCTAAGGGAAAATAAACAGCGGGAAGGCTGGGAACCCCCAGGGCGGCTCGGTGCCGGTGTTCCCAGCAGACGAGAGGCCTCACATCCCACCAGGGGGGATAATAGAGGGCAGGCAGTGGCTGGGGGGAGCTGGTGATGCTCAGTGAGAGAAGGAAGGGAGCTCTTTTCCAGTGGGAACTGCCAGGAGAGACTGCAGAAGGTCAGAGGTGCACGTCTGCATCCCCAGGGATGTCATTGCTACCAGTCCCTGGTAGCAGGGGACAATCCCAGATCAGGCCTGTCCTGGAGGCAGACAAGGATGCCTGTAGGTATCCGTCTCCGTTTGCTGTGTTTCCTCCCTTTGTTTCATCCCTGCGTAAGCAGGAATAGGACAGGGAAGGATATCCCTGCATCTGGTCACGTCCTGGGCGCTGGGAAGAGGAGCATTCGCAGGTGTCTGGGGCTGGGTGTAGGAGCTGCTGCCAGCAGGATCTGCTAGGCAGGTGGCATTTGCTCCCGTGGCTGGCAGGGGCTGTGTGATGGGGTGAGCACTCAGGTGCCTGTGGGCAGGGGGTGCCCGGGTGCCGGCTGGATCACGCGTGGTCCTGCCGGGATGCTCGTGGCAGCAGGATCAGTGAAAAGTCCTGTCCTTTTGCAATGGCTGGGCCCACCCAGGTGAAGTCCATGCCAGCCCTGCCAGTGGGTGCCAGCTGCCATCTGGCATCCCCAGCACTGGGGTGAAGGCAGAGGTGAGGGTGGCCCAGTGAGCCGGGGCTGGGACTCACCCATTGTCGCAGAGCCCCAAGCAGAGACAGGGAGCTGGGAGTGGGTGAAGCACCAAGCTCCTCCCAACCCTTCTCCTCCCCTGCTGTCCCCCCAGACCGACTGTGCCAACTACATCCGTGTGCTGCACCCCTACAACCGGACACACTTGCTGGCCTGTGGCACAGGTGCCTTCCACCCTGTCTGCGCCTTCATCTATGTGGGGCACCGTGGCGAGGTAGGGCAGCACTATGGTGGGGTGCCCATCCTGAGCATTCCTGATAGGACATCCCTGGGAGGTAGATCCTTATAATCTGCCTCCTTCCTGGGAGGCTTCAGCACTGTGTGGGATGCTGGATCTGGTGTTTGTCCCATGCTGAATACTGGGGATGCACGTCAGGAATCAGCTCCCTGTTGCCCCTTTGCCCTTGTGCTGCCCCCTCCCCAGCTCCTCCACCTTTT
The DNA here is from genome assembly GCA_009867235.2 of Psittacus erithacus. Lineage (NCBI taxonomy): Eukaryota > Metazoa > Chordata > Aves > Psittaciformes > Psittacidae > Psittacus > Psittacus erithacus. Next base: position 28,704 of record WYDI02032889.1, read on the forward strand.
TGGCCTGGCATGGCCTTTCCAGACATGTCTCTGGGGCTGGTGTCTTGCCAGGGTAGTGGTGTCGTGGTGTTTCCTCCTCTCCCAGCTCACTGCTCATAAATCAGGTTGGGCAGGGTGGAAGCACAGGGCCCCCTGTTCCCACCTTGCAGCTTGGTGCTGTGCAGGTCGTGGGAACCCCGTCCTGTACCAGGCTGATGGGCAAAGGGAGGGGTTGGCAGGTTCCCCTGGCTCCTGCACATCCTCTTGGGATCAGACTTGCCTCAGAAAGCACAGATCCTGCTTCCAGACAGTCCCTTTGGGGCTGCAGCCACTTGCAGCAAGGTGCCTTTGAGCTGGGCAGCAACCAGCACCAGCCCCTGCATTCCCAGACACGTCCCCACTGCTGGGACATGTCTCGGGGCTCACCTGCCTGCTCCCCCTCTCCAGCACACCTTCAGCCTGGACCCGGCCAGCATGGACCCCGGCCGGGGCAGGTGCCCGCACGAGCCCAGCGGTGCTTTCGCCAGCACCCTCATTGGTGGGTTGCCTTCCTCAGGCTCTGAGAGCCTTTGGGGTGCTGGGACCAGGGACGGTCCCAGTGCAGCCAGGGCTGGTGCTCAGCACTGTGTGGGATGTTTATGCAGGTGGGGAGCTGTACACCGGCCTCACCGCAGATTTTCTGGGCCGTGATCCCGGCATCTTCCGCAGCATGGGCACCCGCTCTGCCTTGCGGACCGAGGTGGACCAGCGCTTACTCAATGGTAACAGCATCCCTCTGCCCCTTCATCCCCCCTGGCTGGCCTAATTCTGGGGATCATGAGCCTTGCAGTGGCTGGGGTATTCCCCATGCCAGGTATAAGCAAGGGGAGGCACTGGGGCAGCAGGATCTGGGGGTCCCCCTGGCTGGCATCCAGCCCCAGCATGGTGTGAGGGGTCCAGAGATGGTGGCCGTGCCCTCTCGCCCCTGATGTGGCTGGCTCTTGCTCGCAGACCCCAAATTTGTGGCAGCCCATATGATCCCAGACAATGATGACCGGGACAATGACAAAGCCTATTTCTTCTTCACGGAGAAGGTGGTGGAGGCAGACAGCAAGGAGCACACCATCGTCAGCCGGGTGGCGCGGGTCTGCGTGGTAAGATGCTGGTGAAGACTGCAGGGGATAGGGATGTGCCAAGTCACAGCAGTGACTCCGATGCTCCCTGTCCCTGCAGAACGATGCTGGTGGCCAGAGGGTGCTGGTCAACAAGTGGAGCACCTTCAACAAAGCCCGGTTGGTGTGCTCTGTCCCTGGCCCCGGTGGCATAGACACCTACTTCGATGAGCTGGGTAAGGGGTGCATGGAGCTGGGGACCTCACCAGGGCTGGTCCCATAGTTGGTGGCTTCAGGAAGTCCCTGGGCTTCCAGGAGAAACCCTATGGTTTCATCCCCAGAGGATGTCTTCTTGCTGAGGACAAAGGATGGGAAGAGCCCGGAAATCTACGCCCTCTTCAGCACCACCAGGTGGGTGTTCCAGCTCCAGCCTCTGGGGACATCCAGCCGCAGCCACCCATGACCTGCCCTGTTGCTATCACCATGTGGCTGCTGGCTATCCCCCAACCTCCACCACCTCTGGTCCATACAGAGACGTCAGTGTTCCTGTGCTCCAACTGATGCTGTTGGTGCCAAGCATGGCTCTGCTCACCTCATTTGCTGTCTCCTTTCAGCCACATCTTCCAGGGCTCTGCTGTGTGTGTGTATCGCATGGCCGACATCCAGGAGGTCTTCAACGGGCCCTTCGCCCACCGAGAGAGCCCCCACCACCATTGGGGTGCCTACGAGGGCAGGGTGCCCTACCCAAGGCCAGGCGTGGTGAGCAGCTCCCTGGAGCTCTGGGTCCCTTCTGCTCCTCTGACTGCTCCTTGGGGATGGTGTGGAGCTAACTTCCCACCTTCTTGTCTACTGGGATGTCTCCAGTTGGGATTCACCCCAGGGCAGCTGGCAAAGGGATGGAGAAGATGGGTCCCAAGTTAGAATGCAGGGAGGGACCCAAGCCAGCTCTGCAGGGTGATGGAGGGATGGGTGTTGGGATGGCTCAGCTGGTCCCCTCTCATCCCACAGTGTCCCAGTAAGACGACCAACCAGCCCCGGCAGCAGTACAGCACCACCAAGGACTTCCCTGATGAAGTGCTCCACTTCGCCCGTGCTCACCCCCTCATGTACAAGCCCGTGTACCCCCGGCACCGCCGGCCCCTCCTGGTGAAGACCAACCTGCCCCATCGCCTGCGCCAGCTTGTGGTGGACCGGGTGGAGGCTGAGGACGGGCAGCACGACGTCCTCTTCCTTGGGACAGGTGAGCGGCAGGAGCAGCGCGCAGGAAGGAGCCCTGGTGCTGGGGCTACCAGTGGGCAAGCTCCTGGGGTGTGCAATGGCAGGGTGTTCATACCGCTGTCCTCCCCGCAGACGCTGGCTCTGTGCTGAAGGTGGTGGTCCTGCAGAAGACAAGCTTGTCCACAGCTGAGGAAGTTGTCCTGGAGGAGCTGCAGGTTTTTAAGGTGCTGTTTGCAGCCCCACTTGCAAGGGAGGGAGGCAGCAGAGCTTGCTTGGGTTGGGGACACACTGGGCTCAGGGCTCTCCCCACGCTGTTGGGCACTGGGAGGTCTCAGAGCTGCAAGGGCAGAGCATGGCTGGCACATTCCCGTGCCCTGTGAGAGCCCTGGAGAAGCTGCATGAGCCGGGCATTTCCTGATGAGGTTTATGCAAGCCTGATGTCTGCTCATCTCCACTGCAGGCACCTGTGCCCATCACCCAGATGGAGATCTCTGTCAAGCGCGTGAGTACAGGCACAGCTCAGCCATGGGGCTGGGGACAGACCGGGTGACCTGAGCGACAGAGCTGCTGTCACCAGCCCCTCAAAGCCCACATGGCTCTTGCCCTGGCGGGGGACCCTGGTAGCTGTGCCCATGGGGGCTGCCAGCATCACCATCTTGGTGCTTTTCTTCCAGCAAATGCTCTACGTGGGCTCCAGTCTGGGGGTGGCCCAGGTACAGCTGCACCAGTGTGAGACCTATGGCACGGCCTGTGCCGAGTGCTGCCTGGCCAGGGATCCCTACTGCGCCTGGGACGGCAGCGCCTGCACCCGGTACCAGCCCTCCGGCAAGCGCCGCTATCGCCGCCAGGATATTCGCCACAGTAACCCTGCGCACCAGTGTCTGGACCAGAACCTGACCGGTGAGAGAGCCCACAGGCTGAGGGGTTGTCCAGGTGCCCCGAGATGTCCCGGCATCCACAGCCCTTGGCATGGGCAGAGGCACCCTCATCTCCCCATCCCATAGACCAAGAGGTGCCCCAAGAAAGGGTGGGTGCTGCAGGGCTTTGTCCTCAAGGAGAGGGGGAAAAGGGGGCTGGAGCCACATGGGTCCAGGGTGGCTGACACGCAGATGTGGGAGCCTGGCACTGCCCTCCCTGTGAGCCCATGCCTCTCTTTGCCCCAGTGGATGATTTTGAGAGCGTTGAGGAGAAGGTGCTTTACGGGGCAGAGAACAACAGCACCTTCCTGGAGTGCGTGCCCCGATCCCCGCAGGCCAGCGTCCAGTGGTTCGTCCAGAGGCCCCCCGACGAGCAGCGGGATGAGGTGAGGCTCCCCCTGCACCTCCCTTGCTCCCTGCACAAGGACATGGGGGTGACACAGGGCTGGACCTGGGCTGCCCAACCTCATGCTGGCCAACATCAATAGGTGAAGACAGACGATCGGATCCTGCAGACCGAGCAAGGGCTGCTCTTCCGCAAGCTGCACCGGCACGATGCTGGCATCTACTACTGCAAGACACTGGAGCACGGCTTCACCCAGACGGTGGCCAAGACGGCTTTGTCAGTGATTGCGAGTGAGCAGCTGGCACACACCATCCCCCGGGAGCGCTGGGATGAGCCCCCACGCCTGCCTTGTCCCGAGCCCCGGCTGGCGCCGCAGCCTCCCAAAGCCTGGTTCAAGGACATCATGCACCTCATCAGCTCCCACAATCTGCGGCGGGTGGAGGAGTACTGCACCCGCCTCTGGTGCGGCAGCCGCCCCTACCACCGCAAGAGCAAGCTGGCCCAGGACAAGCACGCCCTGGCTGGTGTGGACACAGGCAAGAAGGGACGGACGACCAAACCCCATGGCGAGAGGAGCCGTGTGCCCCGGCAAGCAGTGGCCGCTTAGAGAAGGCAGGGTAACGGATGTGGGGAGGCTGTGGGTGAGGATCAGCTCCCCGTGCTGCTGGCAGCCCCGGGGGCCTCCTGCCCTGGTGGTATTCCTGGCCACAGTGGATGGGGTGGCAGGGCCAGCTCCCAGGCAGGTCCCTGTCCCCTCAGTGCCTGCAGAGCCACCTGAAATGGGTGGCATGATGGGATGTATTGGCTACTCCCCTGCTCTTGCTGGGTGCTGTGGCCTGATGTGGGGCTGTGGACACCAGGGTGGGTTGGGGCTCAGGACATGCGGTGCCACCACAGTCCCTGTGTCACCCAGGGAGCTTGCTGGTTGGCTTTCTCTGCAAATAAAGGGGCTGAGTGCAGCGCTGCAGGGAGCAGCTGATGGCTCCAGGCTCTTTCCATGCCAGCACTGGGCCTGGGAAAGATGACGCCTGCTCCTACAGCAGCAGGGAAACTGAGCATCACCCCAGAAAGCCTCCGTGCCCAGGATGAGCCCTGTCATCTGCTGCGCATGGGTTGCCAAAGCTGTGGCGGGGCATATCCTGTGGACAGGACACCTTCCAGCCTTCCCTGCAACACCAGGACACACTCAGCTGTGGCTGGGTGCACCTTCCCCTTCCCCTCTGTCCCTCTTCCAGCCACAGACCGTTTTAAGGCTGGGCAGGGCCAGGGAGGAAAGCAAACGGCTGTGGGCAGGTTGAACCCGTTCCTGGGTAAACATGAGAAGCACCAATGCCACCATTGTCCCTGTGCCCAGGTGGGAGCAGGGACATGCAGAAGAAGGTGGTGCCAGCATAGTTTGGGGGGCTGTATGCCAGACCAGGTGTGTTTCTGGTGGTTGGTGGCCCTGGATGGGACTAAGCTGGTTTGGGTGGGCTGATGGAGCCAAACCAGCACCCAGGGCCTCCCCCAGACACAGGTTTGGGGGGTGGATGCGTGGAGAGCACCTGTAGGCTGCAGGCACCATCCAGGCTGCAGACAAGGTGCTCGCCTGCTTTCCTCACCCGACGTGAGCTCACTCCCCTCAGCTGGTCAGCCTGGGGTGATAAAGATCTCCTTCCTGAGGCAAGGCAGCCCCACACAATGGTGTGAACCGCAGCCCTGCCGGGACGGGCATTGTTCACAGGCAGAGGAACGGGAAAGAAAAATAATAATAATAATAATTAACCCCCTAAATAGCTCACAAAAAGCCAGGCCATGATATCATCGCTCCTCCCTCCATGTGTGTGTGTGTTTGTGCTGCAGCAGCGGAGCCACAGTGTCTTTGATGGGAGCAAAGTCCCCCAGCAGCGCTGCTTTGTCCATGGTGTACCCATGGAGATGAGCTGTGGGTCCTGACCCTCTTCTCCAGCAGCCTCGGAGTGCCTGCATGGGGTGTCTCCTGGGGTGGGAGCACTGTGGTGGGGCTGGCGGGCTGGGACACGTCCTTCAGGGAGGGGAGCAGAGCCGAGCCGGTAGCACTGATCTACGTGCCAGACTGGAGGCAAGCACATGGATTTGGTTAATTGCAGGCCTGGGGAGAACAGAACTATAGGCAACAAGTAGAGACATGGTGGGACATGGGTGTAAAGGCAGAAATAAGAGACAGAAGTCTGACTCCTCAGGGCCTAGATTTAACGGCTCTGCACGTGCTTCAACGAGCTGCATCACTTTAATGCCTGCGCTCCGTTGTCTCTGAGTGAGAGGCAGAGCAGGGGCTGGGCTGCACATCCCAGCGGGGCAGCGAGAGGGGGTCCTGGGGCCTTTGCTGTGTGCAGGACCTGGCCCTGGGGTGAGCTGCAGGGGCTGGAAGTGATGCCAGGGCCAGCGATGTTTCAAACCGAGAGGGAACAACAACCACCAACAGGTCCCGAGAGGGCCCCCCCCTCCTGCTGAATCTCCATCAGTCTCTGCGGCAGCCTGGCCCTCTGGGGCAGATTTACATCAGCGAGGCTGAAGAAGGAGGGCTTTGCCAGGGGTGCAGGCGCGGTTCTGCACATCTCACGTTTCAGCCTTGCCTCATGATAACCGCTAGCAGAGGCAACTTGGATCCCTCGAAATCTCCAGGGGCTGAATGAACACAACTCACGCTCCCAAGGGGGTGAAAAGAGACAACTTGGGGGGCGGGTACCACGCTGCTGCCCCCGGTCCCCACTGCATGAGGCTCACAAACCCTACCTGGGCCTCGGCGCTGCTGCCCCAGCAGGGCGAGGGGCGCGCTGGGGGCCAGGGTGTGTGTGGGAACAGCCGCAGAACAAAGCCGTGCCGGGGGCCGGGCGCTGCGAGGATCCGGCTCCTATTTTTAGCGCGCTTCCTAAGGAAGCGCAGGGCAGCGGCTCCCGGGAGCGCCTCTGCGGCGGCGCCAGCGGAGCTGCCGGTGGGATGAGGGCGCTGCTGCTGCCGCAGCCTCACCGGGAGCCCTCGCACCGCACTCCACCGCACCGCGGGGCAGCCGAGCTCCGCACGCAGAACCAACCAGCCTGGGAAAGACCTCCGGAATCATCAAGTCCAAGCGTTGTCCCAGCACTGCCAAGTCCATCACTAACCCATGTCACCGAGGGCCTCGTTTGCAAGGCGTGTGAACACTTGCAGCACTGTTCCAATGCCCGAGCACCCTATCATACCCAGTCTAAACCTCCTCTGGTGCAGCTTGAGGCCGTTTCCCCTTGTCCTGTCACTTGTTACTAGGGAGAAGAGACCCACCCCCACCTCTCCCCAGCCTCCTTTCAGGTAGCCGCAGAGCGAGAGAGAAGGTCCCCCTGAGCCTTCTCTTCTCCCAGCTAAACCCCTGCCGAGCTCCCTCAGCTGTCCCGCATCACACTTTGCTCCGGGCCCTTCACCAGCTTTGCGGCCCTTCCCTCTCTTGCAGTGAGGGGCTCAGAGCTGAACGCACGAATCGAGGTGCGGCCTCACCAGTCCCCAGCACAGGAGGCGGAGGCCCAGGCCGCTGACACAGCCGCCCGGGGCAGCCCAGGCGCGGCCCTAGAGGATGCGCTGCTCCCCGCTCCCGGGCCCGGAGCCCGCCCGGAGGCCGCCCCGGGCCCCTCCGGCACCACCGCCACCGCCCCGCCTCGGGACACACGTGGCGCGGCGCGCTGGCGTCACGCAGCGTCGAGCAGCGATGACGCACAGGGGCGGGCGACGGCGCGCCGTGCTCGGAGTCGGGGCCGGACATGGCGGCGGGGTCCGGCCCACGGGAAGATGAATAAGGGCTGGCTGGAGCTGGAGAGCGATCCCGGTGAGCGCCGGGACCGGCATCGGAGCGGGAGGCGGGTCTGGGCAGCGCCCGGGGTGGGGGCTCTGAGGGACGGGACTGGAGTGGGACCTGGGCCCGGGGCTGTGAAGGGCAGGCCCGGGGCTGGGAGGGAGCTCTGAGGAGCAGGCCGGGGCTGTGGGGCGTAGGGGTGAAGTGTGTGTGGGGGTTGTGGAGGCAGGATTAGCGTATGGAGCGCTGGAGTAGGAGGGCAGGGGAGGGTGTAGGGCAGGGTGGGTGCTGGGGGGAAGGGGGACGGTGCAGGGTTGATGTGTACGGAACATAGCCCGTAGCGGGGTAGAGAGTGGTTATGGGGGTGTAAGATAGACAGAAAAGTGGTGTCAGGAGGTTGGGTGTAGGGCTGAGGACAGGGATGGGGTGAACAGGGATGCAGGAGCTCTGTGAAGGCTCAGGGTGGGGCCTGGGCACGGGTAGCACATGTGCAGGGGGTCTGAGGTGCCTCAGATACCTGCCTCTGTGGGTGTGTGATCTGGTAAACCCACACACTGGGGCTCCGTGGAAAACATCTGAAATGCCACAGAGGTGTCACATGAAACATTCCTGTCGTTGCAAATGAAGCCCCAGACAACCACTGAACTACAGGGAGAGGAGCCGTGTGGGATGCCCCTTGTTACAGAAACAGCGCTGCCTGGCAGTTGCCCCAGAGCTTCACGGGCAGTTGAGGACAGCCTGTGTCACCTGGGGGCATGTGAGGATGGCCTCTGTGTCCCCTGTGTATCAGATCCCGCCAGCACTTTGCAGCTGAGCGGGTGGATCAGAGCTTCTCCCCCAGGGAGTCCAGGAAAGGTTCTGAAGAGCCTGGTGTGATGCCTGAGCAGCCAGGAGCAGGATGGTCACTGTGTTTATCACGAGTGTCCCCTTCCTACTGTGTTGGAGGTTTCTGTGGTGGAGTCCTGGAGTTTGGCATTGGCGGAGTGTTGTTTTAACACCTCTGAGCTGCTGTAGTGCTGTGTGGGGTTGTCCTCCTGGAGGCTGAGAGCTGCTCTTCAGGATGTGGTGGTGTATTTTTGAGGCTGTGGCTAAGGAGATTGAAGCCCTGGCATTATACTCATCTTCCTGTGCTCAGCAAAGGACTCTCTGCTGTTGGTCTCTCAGTCACCCCAGCTTCTGCTGCTGTTAATCCTATTTTTACTGATACTTAGGAATTGCCCAGGTTGTTCCCATCCTCCCCCTTCTTCATCACAGTGATGCTGAAGACAGGATGTAGTTTGAATTCTCTCACCTGGGAGGGAAGGTTCTTTGCTGGAATATAATCTGGGCAAGAGGTGAGCTCTCAGCATACTTCGGATTTGTGGAGGTTTGGATGCAGAGGTGATAGCTGGGACAGCAGTTAGGAATGTCTCATGTGCTGCTCTCAGCATTCAGTGCGTCCCATAAGCTGCCCAGCCCTTGCCACAGGGCTTGGGATTGGAAGCTCTCGGTGCTTTAGTGATCAGGAAGGGTTGGTAGATGCAGATTTGAGCTGTCTGTTGTGGCTTCTGGGTGGAGAGGGCAGCTTTGGGAACCTCCAGGCTGCTGGTGTAGTGCTGCATGTGCTGGTGAACCCCAGAATGTTTTCCCCAGGCAACCCAAATACTTTGGGATGGGGGTTTTGAGTGTTCCAGGAGTGATGGCAGCAGGACTATGCCTTCTAGGATGCTGAGGTAATACAAAATACTGAAAAGAATTGGAGAGAAGACATGGTTGGAAGGCACCCCTGAAGTCTTTGGCCCAAAGCAGAGCTGACTTCAGGGGTAGTTCAGGTGGCTCATGGCTGTGTCTGGTTGGATATACCCAAGAAGATTTCTGCACCCTGGTCCCAGGGCTGACCGTGCTGGTGGTGAAGAATTGGGTTTTCTTGGGTGCACAGTGAGAATTTCTCTTTCTGCAGCTTGTTCCCATCACTTCTTGTCCTTTCATGGTGCACTCAGGGAAGTTTGGCTCCATCCTCTCTGCCCAGTGATGTTGCTCACACTGGAGCGAAACACACAACAGCTGAGTTTCTGTCCCCTTCGGTGCAGTCCTGCTGGTCAAACACAGTCCTAGAAGACTGCTGTGGAGATTTGGGGGTGCTCCAGGCCACAGCGAGCTTGGAAGTCATGCTTAGTCATCTCCTTCTGGTGGTGCCTGCAGGAGCAGCGCTGCTTTTGGCATTTGGTGTTGTTTGTGTCCACAAGGCCTTGGTCTGGTGCAGATCTTCACTGGCTGAGAGGCAGAGCTTGAGGTATGGTTTACATCTCACATCACACATGTTCTGCTGTCATCAGTTGACTGTAACTGTTGGAACTGGGGAGTGTCTGAGGCTTTTGACCTTTGCAAAAGCTTTAACACTTGGGAGACTCTACCTGTAAATGGCTGTGACTCCTGCTTCCAGCTAAAGAGGGAACAAAAGCCGTGGCTGCAGTGAGCATCTGAAGACCCTTGTGGAATGCAAGGACCACTTGCCTGAAGTGGGTTGCTGCACAGAAGGCAGTAGTGCTGCCTGAAGTCTCTGTAGATGTCACCTGTACAACACAGCCTTCCATGGTATCATGAGAGCAAGGAGGCTCTCATCAGTTTGAAGCATGTCATTTCCACATGGTGTTTCTTCCCACTGGTACTTCTGGTTTTTTGCTCCCAGAAGTGTCCTCCCTGTTTCAGTCATTTTAACTTTGGTGTGGAAGCTCCTCTGGCTCTTCCCTTCTTGACTGAGCCACTTCCAGCAGGTTCCTTAAATCCGTTCCTTACAGGGATGTTTTTCAGGATTGAATCCTTCTTATTGATATTCCTTAGACTTTCTCCCAGGCTTTCAGCAGCCTTTGTATGGCAGCAAAAGAAGCAGATTTATTTTTCCAGTCTTAAGCTCACTAACAGGGGGACTGTCTGGAAAGTAGGCTGACTGCCTTTGCATGATAGTGGAAGCTGCTGCTCAGTTCCTGATGTCTAATCATCCTTTGGTCTCTTTGCTGTTGTGTGTGTATCCTGGTTATGTCCTTTTGTAATGGGAATTTTGTAGTCACTCCTGTGGTGAGTCAGGACTTAACAGTCCTCTTCTGGGGGTTAGCGTGATCCTGGCATTGCTCTGCTGTGTTATTCCAACTGTACCTTGGCCTGGCACCACATGGACTTTCATGGACTAGTAGCAGCAGGTTTCCTCTCTGCTGTCTTCTGTCAGAATTAACCTGTTGGGTTTGTTCCTTTCCAGGTCTCTTCACACTCCTGGTTGAAGATTTTGGTGAGTGCAAGAAACATTCCCGGGAAGTCAGTTTTGTTTTTAACCATGTGTCCATTCTGGTGGGCTTTACACTAGCTTCTGCCCTGTGTTTGCAGGGGTCAAGGGAGTGCAGGTTGAAGAGATTTATGATCTGCAGAGCAAATGCCAAGGGTAAGTCACAGGTGGGAAAGTGTGAGTTCTATTAAGCAGAATGTCTCACTGCCAGAAAGATGGGGCTGGTGGTTCTCTTTTCCTCTCTGTCTTTGCTCTGCTGTAGTTTGAAACAGAAGGTTTCTGGTGCTGGGCAGTGCAGACCCACTGGTTGTGGTTCATCCAAAACGATGCAGCTGCTGAATTCTCTCCACAGCCCTGTCTATGGGTTCATCTTCCTGTTCAAGTGGATTGAGGAGCGCAGGTCACGCCGGAAGGTCTCTACCCTGGTGGATGAGACATCGGTGATCGACGATGACATTGTTAATAACATGTTCTTTGCTCACCAGGTAGGCTGGAGCCGAGGGGAAGCATGTGTGTCTCATGGGAAGCAATGTGGTGCTGAGGGCAGCTCCTCTTTCCTGAGAATCTCTGCCCTGAGCTGTAGGTTGGAGGGACTCCAGGGAGGGCTGCGAGTTCATGGGGCATGGTGAACCCTCTAAACAAGACTACCCTGCTGTCCTTTGAGAGCCCAGGTCAGGTCACTGCTCTCACAAGTGGTACTTGTGTCAGTACTTTTCAGTTGATTATTGTCAACACTGGGGGTTGTTGAAGAGTTGCCTTGTTCCTGCTGGTTAAGGTGGTCCTTGTGTCACCCTCCAGCTGATCCCCAATTCCTGTGCCACCCATGCCCTGCTCAGCGTCCTCCTGAACTGCAACAATGTCGACTTGGGCCCCACGCTGAGCCGCATGAAGGATTTCACCAAAGGATTTAGCCCTGAGGTAGGGGCAGGGATGTGTACGGGGGGCACATGGGAATTTGCCTCTTGCTCCCCTTGGGATGATGCTCTAATGGGCTGGCTCCTTTCCAGCCCTTTGGCTCCACACTACGTCACTATTGCCTCTTCTCTCTCATCTTCCTACTTTGCCTTGTGCAGGGCCTTGGTCCCCTTACACTGGGCACAGCTCTGAGCTTTGTGTTGTGTTCTTCCCTAGCATAGGTGCATTCTCTAAGTTTGTGATCAAAGTTCCTCTCTCCTACCTTCAGACATGTCTTGAAGTCTGTGTTTCTGACTGTAATTTCTTTAGCAGAAATTGTGTTCTTTTTATCTTGGGTTTCACCTCAGCAGAGCAGAGGGAATTCCTGAAAGCTGCTCTCCCAGTCCTGAGAGGGAGGGATCGGGGAGCCACTGGGTGAAGCATTTTGTTTGTTTCGTGTTACTTCTCAGTTGTTTTCCTTGCTGTCACTGCAGAGCAAAGGCTATGCCATTGGCAATGCCCCAGAGCTGGCCAAGGCCCACAACAGCCATGCCAGGTGAGTGAGGGGGTGTCTCCAGCTCACTGCTGCTGAAGGAAGCAGGCTCCCTGCTCACCTCTTGCCTCTCCTGCCCTTGCAGACCAGAGCCACGGCACTTGCCAGAGAAGCAGAATGGAATCAGCGCTGTGCGAACCATGGAGGCTTTTCACTTTGTTAGTTATGTCCCCATCAAGGGACGACTGTTTGAGCTGGATGGGCTGAAGGTCTATCCTATTGACCATGGTAAGAGCCTGCCTGTCCCTACTCATCGCTACAGTTGAACAGACATCCTAGTTTGTCCAGATGTATGTGTTAGTTTTCATTGCTGTGAGGCATTAGCTGATGTTTGTGGAGATTCACTCCAATGGCTTTGTCCTGAGTTTTTGCAGCTCACTTTGGAGCTTCTGTGCTGGGGACGGTGTCTGGAAAGCAACAATTTCTAAATGCATTGCATCGCTTTTTCCAGCCTTGCCATTATCCTCCCCAGTGGCTTAGGGTCACAGGGTCCTTCTGCAGCTCTGACATAACTGTATTGCAATAATCTGTCTCCTCCTTGCTCTCTTCGTGTGCCAAATAACTGCTGTGCATTGAGGCACAAGGTCCCAATGCAGATCCCAGCAGGCTGCTCTGGATTCTCTGTTTATCTTACAACTTGACTACTCAGATCTGTCTTCCTGACACTTACTTGTCACTGCTAGGACTTCTGTCCGTCAGGCCCTTTGGTAAGCTACCCACTTGATGTACTTGGGTTACTTAGTCATAGCACCAGATCCAGTGGTAGGTGGATCCCAGCAGGAGCTGGGATTTCCTTGGACTTTGTGAGCCCAAACCTGTGAACCACTTGCAGTTAGCAGGGTTCAGAATTTGCTTTTCTGTCCTGCAGATAGCTCATGTTTTCCATTTGGAAGGCAGAGGCAGGAGGTTCCACGTATGGGCTGAGAGCATGGTCCTTCTGCCTCCTGCGCTCCTCTTGACTTGCTTGCTGGTACATAAGGGAGCTGTTGGATTGCCTGTGGTGTGAGCGGCAGGATCTGCTCCGTGTGTCAGCAGCAGGGACCTGGCTCTGCCTTGTTGAGTCCAGCTCTTTCTTATTCTCACAGGGCCCTGGGCTGATGATGAGGAATGGACAGACAAAGCCAGGAGGGTAATCATGGAGCGTATCGGCCTGGCCACTGCAGGGTAAGGTCCTGGGCCATGGTGCACACACTGGCCCATTTTTCCCTGGATTATTTCTACTGTTGTCTCTGTGCAACAAGTTGTTCAAATAAGGGTGGAGAATTTTGCCTGGGAGAGGTGCAGGTGTACTGCCTCTTTGCCTTCTTTTGCTTGCAATTTGACTGCCTTCAAAGTATGTGGAGAAGCTATACTGTCTGTGTGATGCATAGTCCATGCAAGTGGATGTGAATGGTCAGATGAGGTCCCTGTAAACTGGAGTCCATAGGAGAAGGAATGGTCCTACTGATCTTGAGCTGCATCTCTTGGATGCTTGGTCTTGAGTGTGACCAGGGAGGTTCTAGAGTCTCTATCCTTGGAGATACTCAAAGACCACGTGGATGTGGTCATGGACAACCAGCTCTGGATGATCCTGCTGGAGCAGGGGTTGGAACAGATGAGTTTCATACACCCCTTCAAACCTGCGAAGGGTGCTTTGTGTTGTGGCTGAAGCAACCTTGCTCTGCTTCTTCAGCCAGTGTGAGGTTGACTTGACTTTGGGGAAAAAGCCTCCTGTGTGCTGGTGTTAGAAGCCAGGGAAGGGGAGGTGCTGCCTGGAAGGAGGTGGCAGGAGCTATGCAGGACATCTCCTTGCTGGAAGCCAGGCTGATGTCTGCTGTCCCTTCCTGCAGGGAGCCCTACCATGACATCCGCTTCAACCTGATGGCTGTGGTGCCTGATAGGAGGATGAAGTACGAGTCCAAACTGCACATCCTGAAGATGAACCGCCAGACTGTGCTGGAGGCCTTGCAGCAGGTAGGACAGCCCAAGCCCTAAGGGAGTGTGAGCCTGAGGTGGGAGTAGGTTCTGTTTCCAGGGCATCTCCATGTGCTGTGGGGGCCCCTAGATTTTGGTTTGATTTTTGTCCTTGGGAAATGTCTTCTGGGAAGAGGAGATAACCAGCCTCGCTGCTTGGCCTTTTGCTACTCACCTGGGAGATTATCCATGGCATTGTCCATTGATAGTGCACACTCTCATGAGTTCTGTGGTGCTTGAATGGGAGGGATGTGGCTTGGGTCACGACGGTCCAGTGCTTAGTTTCCATCTGTCATTTGCCTTCAAGCTTATCCGAGTAACTCAGCCTGAGCTGATCCAGACTCAGAAGTCTCAGGACTCTCAGCCTCCTGAAGAGGCGAAGCCAGCCAGCAGCAAGACTGTGACCCTGGAGAGCACCCATTCAGGTAGACCCCCCCATCAATGTTGTTGCTAGCCAGGCTGGCCTGCTATGATGTGACAGTGGCTGCCTTGACCTGGAGCTTGAGGCGTTTTATGGTCAGCTTTGCTTTCTTTTCTGCATGCCCAGCTCCATGTGCACGGTGCTGTGGTGTGGTAGATGCCTCTGTGCTTGGTAGGAGGGATGTAGGGACGTGGAGTTTGAAAATGGAAGGGCTTAAGCCTGGGGACACAGGTGACAGCTGGAAGTGGAATGGGAAATGGGTCTGATGGAGCATAAGAGCTTTTCTGTGTGGTGGGCAAGGGGTGGCAGAGGACATGGAGTAAAAGGTGATGGTGCTGGTCATGAAAGGCTGTGCTGTGTTTGTGTGGCAGATGGCACAGATGAGCCTGCAACCCAGGGCCACCTTGCGGCCATGCAGAACCCACCCACCAAATCCAAACCAGTAGCAAAGGCATCAGCAAGCAGCATCAATGGGGCACCTCCAGGAAACCCCAACCCCATCGTGCAGAGGTTGCCAGCCTTCCTGGACAACCACAACTACGCCAAGTCCCCCATGCAGGTAGGCTGCAGCTCCAGGCCAGTAGCACCTGACTCAAGCTGAACTTTTTGCTCCCAGTTCCTCATCTCTGTGGGGCTGTGGCTGTTGACTGGTTTAAGCCCTTCCCCTGCCTTGCAGCCTGCCTGCCCTTGCACTAACCCAGACTGGGGGGTAAGAGGGCAAATAAAGACTGACCTGGCAGAAGATGTTGGTATCAATGTAGGTCAGCTGAGCAAGCAAGGGAAGAGTCCCCTGTCTCCTCTTGAAAAGGGCACGCTCTGGTGTTTGGCTGGATCGAGGACATGTCTGCTGGGCTCTTCCTCCTTCCCCTGCTGCCAGCAGGCCGTCAGCAGTGGTGTTTTGCAGGAGGAGGAGGATCTTGCAGCAGGAGTGGGTCGCAGCCGGGTCCCAGTCCGACAGCACCAGCAGTACTCAGACGATGAGGATGACTACGATGATGATGACGAGGACGAAGTTCGTAACACCAACTCAGCCATCAGGTGACTGAGCTGAGTGCAGGGAGCTGACCTTTGCAGAACTGCCAGTGGTGACTCCCAGATCTCTGAGAACTGATAGCTCTGTAAAGCCTGTGCCTGTGTGTGCAATTGGGGCTGTTCTCTTCACCTGCTATGTTACTGCTGGATTTTGTGAACCCCTTCTGGAGCTCTTCACTATCAGCCCTGAATTTTGGCTGCTCTATCTATAGCTGTGTACAGGCAACAGGCTTTGAGGAGCCTCTGTTCCCCAGTGCAGACTGGCAGATGAGTGAGTGTTGGTGTGCTTGGACTGCTGTGAAAGTCAAGAATTGGGGTCACAGCGAGGGTGCTTTTGGGGCTTCTGGAGGAAGACTAGGGGTGTGCTTCAGCTGTGTAGGGGTGCCTGCAGCAGAGGGGTTCAGTTTTGGAGTGCTGCCAGAGAAGCGGGTGGCAGTGGGAGCAACCTAGAAATACTTCATGCCTTGCTTCATGCCAGCAGACAGTGAATAGTGATGAGTGTGGAGCTGGCAGTGGCTGTGCTGGGCCTCCTTCCACCAGGTACTCACCTTCCCTCCTGTGTTCCTGGGCAGGTACAAAAGGAAAGGGCAGGTGAAGCAGGAGCACATGGCAGGGGCTGTGGATGGCCAGCTCTCTGTCCTCCAGCCCAACACCATCAATGTCCTGGCTGAGAAGCTGAAAGAGTCTCAGAAGGATCTTTCCATTCCTCTGTCCATCAAGACTACTGGTGGGGGTACTGCTGTGGCGGTGGTCACTCATTCCCAGCCCTCTCCTACCCCCAGCAACGAGAGCACAGACACGGCCTCTGAGATCGGCAGCGCCTTCAACTCCCCGCTGCGGTCCCCCATCCGCTCAGCCAACCCCACGCGCCCCTCCAGCCCCGTCACCTCCCACATCTCCAAGGTGCTCTTTGGCGAGGAGGATGGGCTGCTGCGGGTCGACTGCATGCGCTACAACCGCGCCGTCAGGGACCTGGGGCCTGTCATCAGCACCGGGCTGCTGCACCTCACAGAGGACGGTGTGTTCTGCCCGCTGGCTGTCACAGGTAGGTGCCTACCAGGTTTTGGGGTGGTGGCATCTCCCCTGGGGTGATGGGACACTGCTCTTTTGACTTCAAGAGTGGATACTAATCCTTTGCCATAGCTCCTAACATTTCCTTCCCCTGTGTGCAGACGGGGGGAAAAGCTCCCCTCTTTCCATCAAACCTGGTGAAGAGGCCCCGATCGCAATCAAATTGGACGAGAAGGAGGGCAGTGAGGCCAGTGACAGCAAAGAGAAGGTGGGACTTGGCAGGACCAGTGATCACCCTGGGGGGGAAAAGTATTCTCCCAAGGTGAGTTTTGTGCTGCGGCAGCCCTGGGGACATGGAGCCGCAGCAGCGCTGGCAGTGACTGAACCGCATGTGCACGCTGTCCCGCTCGCGTCGCCGCAGCCGCACCTCGAGGTGCAGGGCAGAGCAGGTTCTGTGCCTTGTGTCACCATGGGGACGTTTCCCTCAGCAGTGGGCAGAGCCGCTGCCTCCTGCAGCTGAGATGTCCGGAGTGCTGTGCTCTCCTTTGGGCCAGAGGGACCCTGCGCCCCCAAGCCCGAGCCTGCTGGGAACTTCGCTGCTTCTCTGTGCCCTCCAGCTCAGGGCTCAGGCAGCACAAATGCATCAGGGCCTCCCTGGAGGAGAGCTGACCAGAAACTGTTTTACTCAGAAGGGAAGTTTGCAGCCTCAGTGCTGGCTGGTTGATCACCCTGACTCAGAAACTCACTACAATGAGCTACTCTCTGGTTTCTTCCCCCTCCCTCACAAGTATTTTTTGTTTTTAATGAATCCTCCCTTTCCCAGTGCAGAGAGGAACATCTGCCAGTTCACCCTGCTGGCTCCTGGGCTGCAGCAGGGCTCCATCTGCTGACGTTTGCTCTGCTTGGTCCTGGCAGGAGCTGCTGGCACTGCTAAAGTGTGTGGAGGCAGAGATTGCGAACTACGAGGCCTGCCTGAAGGAAGAGGTGGAGAAGAGGAAGAAGTTCAAGGTGTGTGTTGATGGCTTGTTTGTGTTGCCAGTTTAACTCCCTGAAGGCTCAGTCTGGGTGGTTTTTAAGTCAAAAGTGGAAGCAGACTGTTCAGCTGAGAATGGCCCTGGGGAGCATGTGGGGCCTTTTCCCATTACCAAACCACCCTATGGGGCAGAGCTCCTGCCAGGACTGACTGAAGGCCTTGGGCAGCACTGATGAGCTTGAGGGGGATGGGGCACTGCAGCTGGGCCACAGCTTGACACAGCATTGGCAAGAGGAAGGAGGGGATTGTGCCTCAGGGCCTGGCAGGATTCCTCCCCTGCCCACCCTCACCTCTTCCCAGCTGTCCTTTGTGGAAAACGCTGGCACCTGAACTGGGATGGATACAGTCACAGCTGTGCATTAGCCTGACCTGGCTGGGAGGTGGGCATCCTCTTCTGGTCTCTTTGGCCTGGGAGGTGGGTCCTGTCACATCCATTCTTTGTCCCCCTTAGCCTTGAGCTCTCTGTCCTCCCCACCACCCATTTGTGGATTTGTCATCTCTTTGTAGATCGATGACCAGAGGAGAACCCACAACTACGATGAGTTCATCTGTACCTTCATCTCCATGCTGGCCCAGGAAGGTGAGCTGTGCTCTGTGGCCAAGGGGATGGAGCGTAGGGCTTGCATTCAGCTGAGGGAGCTGCACTGAGCATGGCAGAGTGGCACCTGGGAGCCTGGGGAGCTCACCCTGCCCTGCTCCCTGTTTCTGCTGGGCCTGGGGCGTGAGGTAGAGCTCAATCTGTGGAGCCACGTTTCTCTGCTCAGTGTCCTTCTGGTTTGATAGTCCCAGGAGGAGCCTACTGATGGGGCTTGGGTAGGACAGGGAGGGCTGTGCTCCAGCATGGGCAATACCAGCATGGGCATGTGTGTGCCTATTCCCTGCAGGAATGCTGGCAAGCCTGGTGGAGCAGAACATCTCTGTGCGCCGGCGGCAGGGGGTCAGCATTGGCCGCCTGCACAAGCAGAGGAAGCCAGACCGACGGAAACGCTCCCGCCCCTATAAAGCCAAGCGCCAGTAGCTGCGGAGCCAGGACTGAGAGAAGCAGCAGCTGGGCCTTGTGCCTTTGGGCAGTGGCACTTGGATCTACATTCCCTCTGCCCAAGGAGTGGGACCACAGCGACAAGCCCTCAGCTGAGGTGGAGCCTGGGGACAGATTGAATCTGGGTTTTCCTCTGAGCCCAAGTTGTGAAGAGCAGGAACACATAGTCTTGATGGGAGCCCCTGCAGCCACCAGCCAGCTGGAGCACGCAGCTCCCTGACTGTGCTACGGCAGCAGCCACGTGCCCTGGGTCCTGTGTCTCGGCACCATGCCTGAGGACTGTAGCAGGAGGGGAAGTGGCTGGTCTGGTGTTGTGGGAATGCCAGCAATGCCACTGCGAGCCTGTGCTGGCCACAGGGGGCTATGGCTTGTGTCCTGCATCCAGGCCGTCAGCTCTGTGCTTCCCCAGGACATTCATGTCTCTGTTTTCTGACCCTCTCCCTCCCTTCCCCAGATTTTTGATTCTGACCCACACTTCTGGCTGTTGCTGAGCAAGGTGGCTCCTGGACAGAGCCCATTCTCTTGCCCTATTCCCAGAGCTGGCCAGTGTGTGGCCAGGCTGGTCCTGCCTTGCTCTGTCCCCTCACTTCTCTGGGTACACAACCCCCCTGCCAGTGCAGTCAGGCTTCTGGGGAACCTGGGCAGCTCTGGAGCCAGGTGAAGCGGGGTGGGCTCAATCCCTAGAGCTGGGCCTTGGCCCCAGCACTCTGTGTGGCTTTGCTGCCATTGCTGCTCTCCTGGCAGCCAGTTCTGTGGGTCACACAGGATTGCTCCAGGCCCTGTCCTCAGAGAAACCCTGTGAATTATAAACAAGTTCATGGGGTGGCTTTGGTGCTGCTGGGCACAGCACCGGGGCAGCTGTTGCATGTGGAGTCCCTTGGTGGCCTTGGCAAAGCCTTTCAGCATGGGGAGAGGCAGCTGGTTACTGCAATGCAGAGATTGTGCAAGCCAGAGGCCAGCACTTCTGGAGGTGTCCTGAGGTACAGCTGGGCCGAGGGGACCTGCCCCAGAGAGGACTCAATTTTGCAAGTCTGCAAATTTGTACAGATCTTGACTATGGAATGAAGCAGTTCTTTTGGTTATTTGTTGAAGGGAAGAAAATCCTTCTGTCTCTTGCTGTGTCTAATACCAAGTGCTGTAAAAAAGGGATCTGTCTGAAGGAATAAAGCTATCCTGTAACAGCCACCCAAGGGAGAGGCGTGTGTGTGGCTGAGAGCACTGCTCTTCTGTGTGCCAGAACCTTGAGGTAATTGTGGGGATTGCAACACCACCAAGCGAATGTGATGCTGGTGGAGCTGAACGCTTTATTGACAACTCAGAAGGCAGACGGCGATGGGGAGAGGGGCTGCTGCCTACCTCTGTGCTGGACAGCGGCGGCCCTGGCTCAGGCTGAGCTGGTTTCCTGCCTAGAAATCCAGGGCACAGATCAAGGCTGTGCCCCGTTTGATCCAGTGCTTCTGTGGCTTGTCTGTAGGGATCTCCACAGCAATCACGTAGTTGGTGGAGTGGCCTGTTGTTGACAGCGTGCCTGTAATGAGGGAAGCAAGGGTGAGGTGGCACTGCAGCCCTCATGCTGCACACACACTGCGGAGTCCTGTTCAAGTGACCCTCTCTGAGATCCCCTGTCCCGTCCCTGTGCTAGGGGACAGGCAGAGTGGGGCTGGGGAAAACAGGCTTGTGTATTTCTGGTGTGGGCTTGAGGATGGCCTGGCCAGAGGCACAGCTGCATAGCCAGGGTGCATGGTGCTTCATCACAACCAGAGCAGGAATCTCTTCCTCCATGAATGGCCTCACTCAGTGTGTGTCAGGAGGAACTCCTGCCCCCTCTCCTCTCAGGCACCTACCTGCACGAGTGAGTGTCTTGTAGATGGGGCACAGGTAGGAGCCGGTGGCTGGCGGCGTGCGGTGTGGGACAGGCAGCAGCCAGATGACAGCCATCTCCGTGTACAGCTCCTTGGGGCGCGACTCTGCCAGCTGGAACGCAACGGGGTCCCAGCGGGCACCCTCCAGAAACAGGCCATGGATGTAGCAGCCTTCACTGGGAGGGCTGGTGAGCTCACCCACAGATTCCTTCATCATCTGCAGAGGAGAGGGGGCCCAGGGCCCTTATTAGTTCAGGGGTGTCCCTGGAGGCTCCGCCCCAAGGAGCTCCTTGAGCTGCTCTTAGTTAATTCAGCACTGCCAAAAGGGAGCTTGTCCCACATTTCAGGTGGGCTGGGCTGGGTTTTCTGGCATCTCACATCCTGAAGCGACAGGGCAGCCTGTGGAGGGGAATGTAAGCATGTCTGGAGAGGCAGAGAGGCCTCTGCTTGCCTTGTGTATGTATCTGGCAGTGTGGTGGGTGTGCCTGAGCACAAAGGGGATGATGGGTCCAAGGGCAGCAGTGCAGACAGTGGCAAGTCAGGGCTAGAAATGCTGCTTTTGTGGCTTTGTAGCAGCAGATTCCAAAGACATCCAGAAAAACCCAGAGCCTCTGGCTGAGTTACTGACCTTGAAGCTAAATGAGATGGTGTCAATGGAAATGACAGACTTCCTGGCAAAGTTCTGCAGTGTCCCAGTTAGGAAAGCCTGGGGGAAGAAGAACCCACTGATCCAGAACACAGAGGGGATCCCGTGATTGATCCAATTCTTTAGGAATTCAATCCGCTGCAACAAGTCGTTCACCCACGATGCCAAGGGCTTCAGCGACGGATAGGCCTGTGGGGCACCCACAGAGGAATGTGATGAATGCAATCAAAGACATCCTAGACCTGGTGCCCCAGTTGCTGACAGCTGCCCAGAGCCCAGGGGTTCATCCATCCCCGGACTGGGAACAACCATGAGCTGCATCAGGCAGGAGACATCTCCATGCTGGGGGAACACAAGCTCCCTGTGAGACAGCCCACATCTTGCTCACTACCCACTGACCGACACCCAGCCAGACCTCAGCAGCCATCTGGGCCTTCTGGGTAACTCCCCCCAGTTTCCATACTGGGCATGACGTGCTGGGGCATGGAATACCCCTTTAGCTAGTTTGGGTCAGGTGTCCTGTCTCTACTTCCTCCCGGCTTCCTGTGCCCCTCCTCACTGTCAGAGCATGAGACTGAAAAGTCCTTGGATCAGAGTAAGTACCACTTAGCAACAACTGAAAACATTGGTGTTATCAGTACTGTTCCCAGACTAAAGTCAAAAACTCAGCACTGCACCAGCTACTAGGAAGGAGAAAAGTAACTGCTACAGCTGAACCCAGGACAGTACAGTACAACTGTGGTGGCTGATGACCCATTCCCCTGGTTCAGGTAAGCTCCCATGGGCAGCTGGGCTGACTAGGGCACATACCTTGGCATTCCACACCTCTGGGACAGTGTTGTTGTACAAACTGCTGGCCATCAGTTCCAGCTGAGAGGACATCACCACCAGGCCCTTAAGAGCTTTCAGCAAATCCTTTAATGTCTGTGCAACTGCCTCCAGGAGCTTGTTGTACCTACAGAGAAAGAGAGCAGAG
Organism: Psittacus erithacus; assembly: GCA_009867235.2. Lineage (NCBI taxonomy): Eukaryota > Metazoa > Chordata > Aves > Psittaciformes > Psittacidae > Psittacus > Psittacus erithacus. The sequence goes on from WYDI02032889.1 coordinate 50,712, forward strand.
TGACTCAGTGCAGTGGTTTATCACCCATGTCTGCCCAGAGAGGGTCTGGATCTCTGTATAACACGTGAAGCTCCTCAATGTAACCCCCATCCTGATTCCTATTTGGTGGGGTCTCATAGCTGCTCCCCCTAGCCCTGAATTGCTGATGGTAGCAGATGGAGACACTGATCAGTTTCTGCAGGACAGGGATCAGCTGGGACAACACAAGTGTTAGCATGGCTGCCAACCCCCCTGCCACGCTCAGCAGTGAGGTTCTCAAAGGTGGCTGGAAGCAGGGGCCTGAACACCTCTGCTGCTCCCCAGGGAACCAGCCAGTTGCTGACCCAGGACATGATTCCATAGGAGTTGTACCTGATCACCTCCTGCACCAGCACTGTGTTCATGGACTCTTCATAGAGCAGTGGGTATTTGTGGATCACCTCCTGCAGGTTCATGGGGGCAGGCATCTTTTCCAGGATGTCCCTGGCAGTCTCCTCCACAAGCTGGAGGGGAAGCAGCAAGTGGGTGAGCATCCTCCTGGCCATGGCTGCTGAGAAGGGGCGAGCTATGGCCTGGATGGCAGTGTCACTGCTGGCACCCAGCAGGCAGCTGGTGTTTGTGCTCACTGCCTGCGCCAGGCACTGGCTGACGGAGCACTGATGGGATCAGGGCACCCACCTCTTCCCTGCTGCGGCCTCCCACCATGAGGGTCTTGGGCTGCAGCTGCACAATAGTCCCCAGCAGAGCAAAGCCCTCGTTCTGAGCGAAAGTGATGTTGGCATTGTCATGTAAACCGAAGATTTCTGGGCTATCATTGAGTGGCAGGCTCCTGATGTACTCGAGGTAGGCCTGGGGAGGAATCCACACTGATTGTGAGGCCAAGAGCACAAGGATAAAGCTGTGATGCCCCTCTGGGCTGCTATAGGTTTGGCCCAGGAGAAATGACTAAGCCAGGCTTGCTGGATAAGCTAAACCCAGCAAGTCCCAGACTCAGTTGGGAGAATTCCTTGTCTTGGTGTCTGAGATTCATTCATCCAATTTCTACACAGCTCTTAGTCCCATCACAGCCAGGAAATGCAACTAGCAGCTTTGACTTTAGGGCAGCTTATGTGTGCCCAGAGCAATGCCTGCTGATGCAGAACCCAGGCTGCTGGGGTGGCAGTTCCTCTGAGCTAGGTTTGGTGGCTGAGTGGAGGCCATGGCCACGGTTTGTGGTCTGGTTGGGGAGTTAAACTGCACTTGTACAGAAGCAAACATGCTATGAGAACAGGCAGCTTAGCAGTGAGCTTCCTGCTGTGTCTCCTGCAGAGCTCCTTGGGTACTTTGGGTATGTGATATCAAAATGATTCAGAGCACAAAAGCTGGAGAACTCCAGTGGTAGCTGCTACCACCTCCGGTGCACAGAGACAAGATTTGCCTCCTGTTGCTTGAAACAGATGCAGTTTCCTGAAGGCATCTGAAGATCCCCAGGTTCTTACAAACTTCTGTTCCTCCAGGAAACTGGAATGGCATTGGGTTTCGGGGAGAAGTATATCCCCTTTGCACTGTGACAACCCCCCTGGATCTATGCGCTGCAATTTGTTACTCGAACACTTACATCAAGGTCAGAATCGGTGCTGATCTGTCTGTAGATCCCCGATTCAGAATAGGTAAACTCGGGAGTTAAAACCTCAGGCGTGTAGAAACCTTCCAGAATACTCATGATGCAGCGCCGGTCCCAGTTGTCAGTCACTCGGCCGCCGTAGTTGATTTCCCCAGCTGTGTACTTCAGAACCTGTGGGGACCCCACTGGGGCTTTCTGACCTGCACGTGCACCACGAGCCTGTTCCCTGCACAGGAGGGGGCAGCTCAGGCACTCACCTTGTATGGGATGTCTGCATATTCACTCAAGAACATCTGTAGCTGACTGATGCAGATGTGGAGGTCTCCATCTGTGAACTCATAGGGGATGTTGAACCCCAATGGCCCAAACTTCCTCCTCTCCAGCATGTTCCCATGGAAGAAGCAAAGTGACAGCAACAAGGATTTAAACTCTGTGACCTGTGGGCAAGGAAGCAGGGAGATGAGATGCTTGGCTTGGGAGATGGGGTCAGTTCCTGCTGGGACCTGGCAGAAGAGATGTGCCAATTCAGCAGTGCCAGCTGGAGCCTGGAAGTGGAAACCTCAGTCAGGCTCCTGTGTGGGGAGGGCTGTGTCCACTCCCTTGCTTAAAGAGAGCTGCAAATGACTACATCAAGCCCCTGCAATCCCTTGCTTCCATTTCTCAAAGTGAAACTTCTAATTGGCTCATCACAGATTAGAAATACCACCAGCCCTGCTCTAGCATGTGAGACTTCTAGAGGAAAGGAAGATCTGTGTCTGAGAGGAGCAATGTCAAGGTAGAGAGCATATATTGGAGCAGGTACGGGCTGAAGACAGCAAACCAAAGCACGACCTGTGTCTTACCCTGGGGCAAGAATTCAAGAAGTCGTCACTGAAACTAGTGTAGGACTTGAGCATGTTGGCTTTGACCCCACGGGGGGGTTCGATGGTCATCTTGAAGCCATTCTGGAGGATGGACACAGGGAAGTTGTTGCTCGGTAGACTGGTGAGCCAGAGGCGAAAGTCCTGATGCACCTGGAAATCCAGGAGGCAAAGAGTACTCAGAGGGTGCAGAGGCACAGCCACTGCAGCTGCTCCTGCACTCACCCTCTGGTTTACAGGGAACCACCTGTACATGGGATCCAAGTAGATGTGGGCTCCTCTCAGGGCTCTGTTCCCCTAAGGGTGGGCAGGGTGCTCAGCAAAACAGCTCACCTGGCTGGGGTCAATGCCCTCCACGAGCCTCTCCAGTGAAGGCATCCAGCTGGGGGCCAGGTGGCAGTTCTGGAAGAAGACCCAGTTGCCCTGCTCCATAGCACTGCGGATCATGGCTTCAGCACGGGGGCCCTAAGGAGGTAGATGAGAAGAGCTCAGGGATCCTCGTCCATCATGGGCTTTGCCCTGCTGAGCTGGACAGGGAGACAGCTGCTGGGTGGAAGGTTCACTTTCCAGAGCTAGTCTGGCTATACCCCCATGGCTCAACTGGATCTTTGCTGTCTGATGCAAGCTGTGTGGGAGGGTGGAGGGAATGCAAGAACTGGGGATGGATTTGGCAAGTCAAAGGGTGATACAGGGGCAACCGCTGCAGCCTCCCCACCATACTGGCTTCTCCGGCCAGCAAAAGATTGGTGAGGAAGGGCCTGGAGGCAGGAGAGTGTTTGCACTGTGCTGCAAGGGTGTTTATTCTACTTGGAGCTAGGTGAGATAGCTGGGAGTGTCAGCAAGACAGTGCTAACCCCAGATGGGCACCAGCAGCTTACCTGGCCTTGGCCCAGAGAAATGGCAGAGAGCTTTTGGGAGAACTTTATTTCTTCAGCAAACGCATAGAGGTCGGCAGCAGGGTCGGTGCCTGGGGACAGCACAAACACCAGCGGGGTGGTAGCAGTGGACTCCTTGAAGATGACTGAGAGGTCAGTGGTCTGCAACACAGAAGGTTGGTCAGAGCAGAGGGGCTGCAGTGGCCCCACTCAGCATCTCCACCCTGCCTGGCCCCTACCTCCTCTCCAAGGCACTGGCATGTTTTGGGTGCCAAGGCTGGAAACATGTTTAATAAAGGCCTAGTACAACTCTCCTCCTTATTACCATCAAGGCAGTAACTTTCCCATTTGTCATTCAGACTCTTCCCTCCTATGCCTGTGGTATCTGCCCCTTCCCAGTGTTGTTTAATGGGTGGACATTAGGTAGGAGATCAGTTGTATAAGACCAGTGTTTCCCCAGCTGTGGGAACACGGCAGCTGCAGAGAAGCACAAATGCCCTCACCGCAACTGGGACATGCTGGCAGCCCATTTACAGCAAGCTCAAGGCTTCCTGCTCCACTCCTGGCTCCACCAACACTTCCTATAGGGTGGTTACCTGTGGCTCAATGAAGCGCTGGTCCAGGTGCAGCGCCACAAAGCCCTGTATGGCATTGGTGATCTTATCTGCCCGCAGACACCGCAGAACCAGCAGCTTCTGGAAGGCATCAAGCTCAGTTTCCCACTTCCCAGGCAGGGGTGCTCTGTAAAGCAATGAGGTGCATGCTGGGGGATGTACCAGATCCTGCAGCTCCCCAGGAAGCACCCAAGCTGCCTGCAGGCAGCCACTGGGGTTTCAGAAGGGACAAGGACTTTTCAGTCACTCAGCTGAGGCTGTTGCCTGTAGCTTTGAAAACATTCTCAGTCAAAGCAGAGGTGCTTCCACTGGGGAAGCACCAAAGACTGCTAAGGCACTGTGTGGCTCTGCCTTGAGTAAGCAACATGCACAGGCAAGCGCCACCCTTGAGGAAACAAGATGATGCCTTGTCCTGTCCCTTGCATGGCACTGCACTGGGAGCAGAGCTGGTACTTTGGCTGTGTCTGCTCCTCCTGCTCTTCCAGGGGTGCCACTATCTGCTGTGTGCAGCACAGTAAAGCTGAGAAAGCGAGGGGCACTTGCCTGTGAGGCTTGGGGCTGTCAAAAATGGCCCTGAACTCTTCAAGGTTGTCTACAAAATCATTGGCAAAGCTGGAGAAGTTCTTCAGGCTGCTCAAGGCCAGAATGTCTCCCCACACTCTCTCGGACAGCCAGGCTGGAGCTGGGTTCTCCTTCTTCTCATTTACAATCCCTCCTGACAGCAGGTACCTCCACTCATCCTGGGAACAGGACAGGATGTGGTCATGTATTAGAGCCTGTGTGGGCCTGAGACCATGGGTTTGTGCCATATACAACCAAAATCCTGTAACAACTTTCTGGCTGCCTCTCCTGTCAGGTGTGTGTGTCACGGAGTTAAGTGGACTGGAGGGTCTAGAGAGATCAACCTCACTGCTCAGCTACTATTGGCTTTTCTCTGTCTTCTAATCGCTGCCTGCTCCCTCTGAGCTTACTAACCTTTGCAGCAGTCTGGCAGCAAACTGGCAAAAGCTGTGGGTTATTCACACTAGGCAGCTCTGCATATAGACACAGGGAAAGATTTGAGAACTGAATGAAAAGAGAAGCCCTGGGCTCGCCCACCAGCCTGCCAAGCCTACCCCCAGCCCCAGGGAACAAGGCTCCTTTTCTACCCTGGCACACTATTCTGGAGAGCTGAACAGCTGGGCTTGAGTTGCCCTGAGGGGATCCCATCAAAGGGCCAAGGAGTCCTGCTCACCATATCGATCTGGCCATCATTCATCAGAATCCGGACACAAACCAGGAAGGCAAACATGAGCTTGTGCTTCTCAAAGAGGCTACGACACACATTGCTGTAGAGACTGAAGGTGATGTAGTTGTTGATGTTCACAACCCGTTCCTTCAGGATGTCTGAGAAAAAGGCAACAACCAGACAAGCATGGTGGGTGCTATGGGAGATGTGAAGGGTCTTCACCATGTCAGGGGTCAGTTCACCCTGCCCAGGAAGCACAGACTCTGTTCTCTAACATAGACTTGGCACTGAAACCCCTGTGAAAGCACAAGGCTGTGTGATACAGCCCACACACAGAAGAAAACACAGCCTAGCACTGTGAGGGAGTCCACACTGCCCCATGGCAGCCTACATGGGCCCAGCCACCACCACCCAGGCTAACAAGTGCTGCTGCAGGGGAAAGCTGCCCCCAGCCTGGCAGCAGCAGCCAGGACCTGTCCAGGGAGGTGGCTCTGGGACAAGCAGAGCCACACCATCACCAGAATGGCATGTACCTTGCCTGACCTCTGCACTAACATCCCTCCCACCCGGTCAGGCAGGGCAGCAGAGTACAGGGGAAAGAGAACAGAGGGCAGACTGTGAACACACATTCCCTTGCTGTGCAGACACAACTATGGGCAGCTCTGGAGCATGCTGAGAGCCAATGCAAGCAGCCACATTTGCCTTGACTCAGCAGGTGTGCTGGCTTCTGCTGCTGCTAGAGCAGGAATGTGGGGTGAAGAAGAGGTAAGAGGGGGCTGTTATGGGCAGGCACCTGATTTCTCAGCATTACTGATCCCCATTAGGAAGATGCTGAGGAACCACTCAAGTGAATACTGGTACATGGGGTCCACATTGGAGAGGTCTGACACACAGAAGTAGAGGATCTGCGAGCGGACAGCCACAGGCACATATTGCAGGCGAGTGATGTTGATGTCCTTTTCTGTCTGCTCTGCAACCTCTACCTTGGCCTGGAGAACAGAAAAGACATGGTTAGTACAGTGCGGGCAAAGGATGCACAGCTGCAGGGAGAGAGCACCTCCACTTCTGACCTGGATCTCTCCTGCCTTGACCTTGGATGCTTCCAGCACTTTAATGAGCTCTAAGTCATCTACAGGGTTTCCTTCAGAAGTGCTAAGCCGATATAGGATCTGGTCTTCTATCTCCTTCAGGTCCTGACGCATCTCAGCATTGCTAACAATTAGCTGGTTTCTAGCTTCTTCTAAGTCAGGCCGCTCTGCAGCCACCACTTTTCCCAGCAGTTGGTCCTCCAAGCCACTACAACCAAAGCCATGGAGGTGAAGGTGGGGGCAACAGGCCTGAGGGTTTGAGGACTGCAAGGAATGAGGCTGAGCAGCACAGGCAGCTAATGAGGTAGGCAGGTACCTGGGTGAGAGGGTGAAGTTGATGACTGTTAGCTTCGCTGAGATCTCAGGACTGTAGTGGGGGTTGGGCAGGCTCGTGGTAACATACATCTTGAAACTCTCCAGGTAAGGGATCACTGTATCCCCCAGCTTCAGCACCGTGTTGCCTTGCTGTTTGTAGGTCTGTACCAGAGAGGGACAAACACAGGAAGGCTGGAACAGCTCCCACTTGTGAAGGAAGGCATCCTGCTGTGCCCTGCATGCTGCAGTGAGGAGAGAGTCTGAAGGTTCTCTGGGCAGATGAGCTGAAAGCTGCCTGGCAGATCTGAAGTCCTGAACCTCAACAGAGCAGCTTATTTCACAGCCCTGCCTCCCAGGCAAAGAGGCCTTCTAGCAGGGGATTGCGGTGTGCAGGAGCCTGCCAGCATCCTGGAGCCTTGGCCAAGATGTGAGCACAGAACAAGCAGCATTCACGCGAGTGCTGCCTGCCCAGAGAGACCTACAAACCCACCACATCTCACTACACCCTGGCCAGTGTCCCGTTACAGCCCAGCCAGGTACCCACTGCCCCTCCTTGCCAAGCTGAGACACAGCACCTGTTTCAGCAGGACGGGTTCAAGGGCCGGATCCAGCTCCTCACCAACATTCTCCAGCAGGAATGGCTTCCCAAAGGTAATGGCATTTTCCAGACTGGAGAGGAAATCCTGGTCGCTCAGCCTGGACACCTCCAGGTTGTTCATCTTCTCCTGAAATGCAGCAGGGGAGGTTGCGGTCTGTGTTCCCAGCACTCTGGCAGCACGGACTGTGCTCACCAGCTAGGTAATGCTAGCCTGATCCCCTTTCCTAGAGACCCTGAAGGCTGTTGTGGGAGATGCCAGTGTCATTCTCTGTGGTTTAGGGTGTGGTGAAGGATGTAAGGCCCCTAGAATGCTAGTGGAGAACCAGAGTAGGAATCTGATGCCTCACTTGCTTACAGCCCGGCCCCTTCTACCTTGTGCTGGTTTCCTGAAGCATGGAAATCCACATGGGATTAATAAGGATGTGAAGCCTGTCTGGTGCTGAGGAGGCTGGGCTGGGCTCTGCAGCCCAAAGCCTGAGGCTGCTTTGTGCAGCTCCTACTAGGAAGCTGATTTTCCTATCCTAGTAGACCTGGCTTTCCTCCCTACAGCTCTTACCAGATTCTTGATCCACTTGTTTGCTTGTCCTTGGGGATCTATGTAGAGAGTCCAGCGTTGGGAGAATTGTGCAATTACCCCATTCTCCACAGACAGGGTGTCGTTGGGTAAACCAGCAATCTAATGGGATAGAAAAAGCTGTTAGGTAGCACAGCACCTAACAGAGAGAAGTCCTTGGTGCCCTCACCCTGCCTGGTGGGTAGGGGATGGTGGTGAGGGTACCTCTAACAGCAGCTGAGTCCAGAGTGGCAGCTCTGCCTGACATGGCTGAGACATGGGACAGAGCTGTGCTGGCAGCGTTGGGCAGGCTACGGCCAGGACTTTGCTCTAAGCCCCTGGTTTCTAAAGGGAAAGCCTTATAGGTTAAGGCTGATGCGTTCAGAGCTGCTTCCCTGGATGCTGCCAGGTCCAGTCCTGCTCATTGTGCAGGAAGCCCTGTCAGCAATTCCAGCTCTACAGTGTGGAGGCACTTGGTCATTATTGAGCTCTTTGGTTTTTGGTACAGGTAATCCTAGTGTGTGGTGAGCTGGGTGTTTTAGCCTTTGCCTGAGGCACCTTCAGCCTTAAGTGTTGGGTTGTTCTGCAACTTGCCTTCCAGGAGCGGATTCCCACAGGGTCTCCAAGGGTGCTGATGAGGTTTGGCTCCTCAGTGTGAGGAACATTGTTCTCTGACAGCTGTCTCAGCCACTCCTTGCACAGTGATACGCGGTAGTCCCCCTGCCACAAGAAACACTGTCATAGCCTTTCTTCTAGTGAACCTAGTCTGCTGTGAGCATCTAAACCCTCCTGTTTCCATTCAGATAGGACCATCTGCAGCCTCTGGCACAAATGAAGAGAGATCCACGAAGGATCTTGTACCTTTTTGCTTTATTCCTTTCCCCCAGCAGATCAGGCCAGCATCAGCAACAGGCCAGGAGAGCAGAGCAGACAACTGAGCCCCTTTGCAGGGACCACTGCACACTTACTGTAAAAGGGCCCAGGTAGGCCACAAAGCCAGCTGCAACCAGCATATCCCCACTGATGTTGTTGATCTTGCAATCCAAGCTGTCTACAGTGTCCTGCCAGCGAACCTTCTCATCAGCCAGGCTGTTTATAAGCTGTGGGATAAGTTACACACATGAGAACTGCTGTGTGGTCTAACCTTGTGGCCTGGACCTGCTGTTCTCTGGGTAATGCAACAGGTGACTTTGGTGGCCAGAGGTTGCAGGGCGGCCCCTGTCATGTACTGAATTCTGTCTCTAGCTTCGAACACTTAATCCCAGGATTACTGGCCTGTTCTTAGCTGTCCTGTAGACCCATCACTGCATGAAGAAGCTGTGCACATGAGGACAGCAGCTTTTCATACCCGTGCCTGGCTGGCTTAGCCTCCCCAGTCCTACAGTGCTGCTGAGATCTGGCCAGCCAGCTTCAGCCTTGGCTTGTCCTTAGCCACAAGCACATAAATGTTTTCACCACTGTGCTCCTTGACCTGAAATCATGCTGTCCCATGTAAGCAGGCAGAGGCCAGCTCTGCCCCTTACCATATTGGCGCGGATCAGTCTCTGCTGACACTGCTCACACTTCATCTCCAACTCCTCCTTCTTGGCTATGCAGTTCCTGTACTTGTCTTGCAGCATGGCAATGCCATCTTCTACCTCCTTCAGGCGTGCCTTAGCTTCCTCAAGGGCCAGCTGAGTGGCACGCAGGTCCTCTTCTGCCTCCCTCAAGGCTCGCTGCGGAGATGCACAAGGAAACAGTGGGTATCTTGGGCATGTGGCCCTTTCTTCCTCAAAAAGCCAGAGACCTTGGCGCAGGAGTTGATTTTCTGTAAAATCACTAGCTGATACTGATAGCCTTCCCTGTATGACACTTGATCTGCCTAACTCCAGTGGGATGCTCTGCAAGCCCAGGACTAAAAGCAGGGGTGAGGAGGGCATTTCTACACAGCTCCAAAAAGCCAAGAGCCTGTGCTAGCTTACACAAGCTCAGGGCCACCGGTGAACAGGAGGAAAGACTCCTCTGCTTGCCCCAAAGTAATAACAAAGGAATAGCTAGGCTTAGTGAGGATTAAGGCTTAAACGCTACTGCGATGTGGGAATGATTCTGCAAGTACAGTTTCTGCTTAGCCAGGAACTCAGCACTATGAACAAGCTACCACTTCTGTCCCACCATACTCTAGGCTGATTTCTTCTACTTGATTACATTAATGGGTTTTGAGGCTTTGGCTCTGCTAAGCCTTGGTCTGAACGTTATGTCCTGATCTGCAGAACATGGTCACTTTCAGCATCTCCTGCACAAAGCGGCTGCTATTAATGTGTCCCCTAACACCTAGAGCAATGGGGTCATGCTGCCTCTTACCCGCTTGGGCTCCACGATCTTGGCCACAAAATAGTACTTGTGCATGGCCAGCACCCACTGGCAGATAGAGGTGCAAGCCTTGGAGACCTTGGCGATGGCAGCTGGCTGAAACTCCTCGTTGTCAATGTAGGGCTGGATGGCCTTGATCACAGAGTCTGGAATATTGTCCTGCGAGAAATGGTAGGAGAGAAAGGAGATCAGCAATGAGGGTGCTATAGATCTAACTAGAAGGGTTTCAAAGGGCTTGCCCCAGTGGCTGCAGCCTGTCCAGGACCTGGCCAAGTGGTTAAACCATTGTACTGTAGCAAGAGGAATCAAACTGTAGTGTGTTGAGACCTGGCAGGCATGACTGTGGGACTGGGTAAATCTCTTCCTGTACCATTTCCATCCAGCTCCTTCACATGGAAAGAGCAGAGGGACAGAAGTGGAAGACTTGTGCATCTGGGTCCCACTGCCCAGGGAAATGAAGTGCTGCCAGGTGACATGAAGACTTCAGGCCAAGAATGTCCTCATCCTCTGTGCTGCTGTCGGGTGTTGCCCACAAGGAGCTTTAAGCTTCACTGCTGTGAGAAGGATCTCTGAGGCAATAACTGATCCCTGGTCTCAGCTTCCCTCTGCCACTACTTACCTTATCATACTTAAACAGGCTGTCCAGAAACTTCCCTGGGTCATGCAAAAGGCCCCTGCCTGGTTCCCAGTAGTCATCCACCTTGGAGCCTAGCTTTTCTCCTGCCACCTTTTTGGGCTTGACTCCTTTCATAATGCAGACAGCTTCAATCACCATCTTCACACCAGGGGGAGGCCGCTGCATTGCTTGTACCTTCAAAACCCAAATGGAGAGAGTGAGTTGGCCTGGTTCTCAGTGAAATGGGAATGTTCATCCCTCAGCTGTCCCAGGGGAGACCAGGACCAGAAGCAAGACATTGAGAGGATGCAAGACACACACTGCAAGGACAGAGGTATTTGAAGGGAAATATTATCAGAACAGGCACAGAGCAAACTATAGATAGGCTGAAAAAGCCTGGCCTGATGCTCTGATAGGTATATCTTACAGGCTGAAGATGTCTTAGCAGAGGCACTCCTCTGCTCCATCAACTGTCATTTCTCTTGTACTCTACTGTGCTGCTGCAGTACCCTTGAGACGGCTGTGGGTGTCAGGACCTCAAGGATGACTGCTGATCTTCGGTTTTTGGTTTTGTTGTGTACCACTTCCACCCACCCCTCCTTTTCTAGTGCTGACCATCCTCTCCATGTTGAGCCAGAGATAGTCCCAGGCCTTCCCACTGGACACAGCCAACAGGGGCAGAGTTTGTAGTGACATTGGGGCTGGTTTATGCCTCAGCAGCAGATGGACTTTGACTGGCTCTTTGAGTACCCACAGACAAAGCAGTTCCTTGAGTGGTTCTGCAGCATGGTGAAAACGTGCTGAGGTGGAGGCTTATGCTGCCCTGCTAACTGCTGGCAAGCCTATCCTGGAAAGTGATGACCTCCAGCAAGTGTTGCAGATGTGCCGCCAGGTCCCACAGCCCCCAAGCATGATACCAGATGATAAGGGGTCCCTCTCTGAGGCCCTGCAGCAGGAGCTTCAGGAGCTGAAGAACTACTGTGATCATCAACTCTTGTCAGCGCACCAAACTTGCAGGTTTGGGCAGTCAGCCTGCAGTGCAAGCTGAGGTATTTGGAAGAGGAAGAGAAAGCAGAGAAGCAGCTTAAGGAAGGTTTAGATGGACCTAGAAGTGGAGATCTTCCAAACCCATGCTATCCTCAGCCAGGTCAGCAAGGCTGCAAAGCACCTGGCATAGCAGCATGGGGAAAGGCCAGATGCTGGCACTGCTCTGCAAGATGGATCTTGCTCCTTACATGAAGCTAGAACAACAGACTGCTGACATGTCTGAGAGGTTCATGCAGCAGGTCCTACCAGGGAGTGTTCAGGCTCCAGATGCTCAAGGAGCAAGTGCACAGGGAGAGAGAAGCCTGAAGGAAACATGCTGGAGGCTGGGACACAGATGGACTTAGACTGGGAAATACTGGAAGAAGAATAAGCCCCTTATCAAGAGTGTGCAAAGACCATGGGGGGGTGCCACCAGCATGTTGGGGAATACTGGTCCAAGGCTCAAGGGCAGAGCTGCTAGTGGAAGGGAGGAATGGGAGAGAGGTGTTTAATATGTTTTGTAGGGAATAAAAAGACCTGTGATTCACAGTTGCAGAGCAATAAATAAGCTTGTCCCTGTGTGGTGAACTCTAGTACTTGCTGAGTTTGCTCTTCAGGCTATGAGCTGTGACATCTGCCAGGCTCAGAATCACCTTCTTTTCTCTATCCTATTCCAAGCCATTATTCCCTGAAGTCAGCCCATGAGCCATGGTCTCTTCCTCTTCTCTGCCTGTAGTTGATCTCCTTTCAAAAGAGCCTGCTGGTTCAGGCAGTCTGCTGCTAGATCTGGCCTTGTGCTGTGCCGCCAATACTCAGGGTTGCATTGTGGTACTTGCCTGATGCCTGGCACCATGAGGTGAGCCCTCCTCAACAACCTCTCTGGCACAATTGAAATGACATGTAGGACAATCTAGGAGCCAGTTGCTGCCTCTCTGCCCTTCAAAACTCTTTGGTTCAGGAGTGAACCTGAGAAGCTGCATGGGCAGCTGCCCAAACTGTGAGCCCAGTGAGATGGGTGGGTGGATGGATGGATGGATATGCTGGAAAAAGCTGGGGATGCTGCAAGCCTATAGAAGGGGAATTGTTGCAAAGGACCAGATGCATCTTTGCCACTCTCCCCCCTCAACCCACTTACCTCAGTAACATCATTTTTGTTGAGGTTCCTCAGGCTGGCAAGAGCAGCGTCCAGGGCTGAGAGGGCTTCCTCTAAGTCCCTCTGAGCATCATCTGCAATGGCTTGGGCTGTCTGAGCTTTCGCTTTGGCCTTCATCTCCTCAGCCTGTACAGCACTCCTTGTCTCTTCAGCCAGAGCTGTATCCACCTGCAACACCAGAGACAGCCTCAGCAGCATGCTGGAGCCAGAGCACCCTTTGGCTTGGCTCAGTGCTGCTAGGTAAGAATCACAGCTATCCTGGTAGATCATGTCTTTTTCAGCAGAGACATGGTGGGCCCTAACTGCTGGAGGGGATCCCTTTCCACATTACACCAGCAGCAGGTATTTCCTCAGCCTGTAGAGACCATCCACAAGCTGCAACTCTAGCTGGGCCTGGAGTGGTGTTAGTCTTCCAGGAATTAGCTGTTCTACCCATTTTTCCTACTGGTGAGGGGAGAGGACGCATCGGGGTGCAAATATGTAGAGAGATAGAGGAATAAGAAGATATGCTGAGGGTTTTGTTTCTAAACCTGTCATTTCTACCTACCCACAGGGTTAAAACACTACCAAGTGGTGTAAATGGAATGTGGAATATAGCCAAATCTGTATCTGCTATGCGGGAGCATGGGAGATTGCCAACTCTTTCCCTTTTGCATGCAGAGCTGTATGATGTTAGTGTCTCTGTTCCCTGTGTCTGGCCATCCCACAGCAGGACACAGGCAGGAGCACAAATAGGAGGGAAGGTATGGGCAGCCAGCATAGGACATTCTGCAGTGGGATGAGTTACTCTGTGTGGTAATCCCTGAGGTTTGGGCTAGCATGGGCAGGCTGCCACTGGATCAGCTCCCTGGTGATGGGATGTGGGGGAATGAGCCCTTTCAGCCACAACAGTCTGAGCTTAGAGCTTCTCTGGCCACCTGAGGATTGTGTTAGTAGTGCTGCTACTCTGTGTGTGCAAGGATTGAAACCAATGAGAAAAAGGAGCTGGTGGCTTGGCTGACTGACCCGTGCATTGTGATTTCAGAGAGGGGCATGTGAGCCATCCCTTCTGCTAGCAACTGCCTGCAGGTTGCAGCTGGCCCCACCAACACCAGAGCAGGGACTCCAGCAGAAGGCCATTCCCACCGGCAATGCAGCTCTGCAGAAATACCTGCTGTGCTAATCTAAGGCCTTTTTACTGACAGATCAAATAACCCCTGCAAGGCCTCCCCAAGTCCTGTGTCCAGTCTGAGCAGTCAGACTTGCAAAGCACAGGGCTGTCCAGCAGCAGTACCTGCAGTTGATCCATGGTTGCCAGTGTGTCCTTGGCCGCCTGTGCCAGGAGGGGGCGAGAGGACTCCAGCTCCTCCTGCATCTTCGCTACAACGTCTACTGTTTGCAGCAGCTGAGGGAGCAAAAGGAGAGTAAGAGCAGAGGCAGCAGCCACGAAAAGCCCCGGGGAAAGGTTGTGCTTCCCTGGTGGGGGCTCTTTGCCCAGTGCCAGGTTGTACAAAGCAGGTTTTGACCCGGTCCCTGCTTCAGTAACAATCTATTACTGTGGTGTGCTTATGAACAGCAGTGCCTAATGGTGCCTGCATACGATGGCGATTACTTCATAAGCTCATGGCAATCAGTCTGCAGAACAATGTTGCTGTTATAGGGCTTTAATAATGAACATCCTGCGAGACGATAAGCTACAGAAAGGTCTGTCCCCAAAGACTGGGGACCATCTTTCTTTCAGAGTTATTACAGACTCAGACCTTCAGAAAGACTGGCTCTAGCAGAAGGCATAATTCTCATTTGATTTAGCATCAGTGCTCTCCTGTTACACAGGAGATGTGTAGGGCATGTCTCTGCAACTATAAATACACTACTTAGAGTAGGTAAGGGGTGTCCAAAGTTCTCCTGGGTGCAAGGGACAAACCTTGTCCAGGCCACCTTTCATCCTCTTCTTCGTTGTATTCAGTTCCTGTTTCTTCTTTCCAATCAGGGAACTGAAGATGATGAGGAACTCGAGGTAGCTCTTGGGAGTGACATAATTGTGTCTGGCCAGCTCTGCTAGGTACACTTGGCACTTCTTTGCCACGCTCTGATGGATTCCTACACATACTTGAATCTACAAGGAGAAGGGAAAGAAACAATCTTATTCAGTACTGAACATGTGGTAGGCAAGTCTATGTGAGGCTTATAGTGAGCACAAGGGGATTACAAAGAGCTTAAATCACAGCATGGCTTATATATGCGTGAGGGCTTCAGCGCCATGCGGGGGCTGACAAATGCACATGCGCATGTCAAGGCATGCAAAAGCTAACCACTTCTGTGTTTGCATTTCTGCTACAAGGTAGGGACCTTTCCGCATGTGTGCCCTACACCCGTTGTCTGTGGGGATACAGAAACATGGCACACTGAGCATACGGGAGCTGTTTTGAGTGTGGCACCTACCATCCCATTGACATTTTCCATACTGGCACCGAGATGTGGGATCTCAAGCAAGAAGGAGGAGGCCACGGACAGCAGGGCCTCAGCAGGCCACTTATTAAACCAGTTGATGGTACAGCAGTTCACAAGAGAGGGGAACTGTCTCAAGCGTGCACGGAAGACTTCTCCAATAGGGCTGAGGGAAAGACACATGCAGAAATGAGATGTTATAACTAGCTATACATACAAGGATAAAATAGCTTTTCTACTTCCCTAGAGTCACCCTGGAGTCTTACAGAGTAAGAAGGAAGGGAATATACCCAAGGAAGAAGAAGGAGAGAGGCAAATAGGGAATGAAAGTTCAGGCAGTGAGCTGCATGTGCATGTCCAAAGGTGCATGTCATAGCTCACTCCTTGAAAGTCCTGGATATATTTTGTGAGCATTAAGATGGTAGTGAGGTGTTGTTTCATGGGTCCCGCTCTAGGGAGTACACTTAAGGGGTAAGAAATACATGTGAGCTGAAGTCTGTTTCAAGCAGGTGAGTACAGAGATTGCATCGCCAGACCAAAATCATAGCCCTGATTCTTCCACATGTACTTGCACCAAGAAGACTCTGTACCTTCTGGCAGCCCTCCTGCAAGCAAGCAAGCTGCTCAGAGACTGTGCACTAGATGCACAAGTAAACATGGTACAACTAAGCCCGAAATTCAAGCAAGATATCTTTGTAAGAAACAGCTCAATGGTGCACGAACAAAGAGGAATCTTGTATTTAATCTGGATCATACACTAAAGTGTTCAAACTTCATCTTGAAACCAGCAAAGTGTAAAAAACCATATTCAGTATCCTATGGGAAGACAATATGCAAACTGTACTCCAGCAAAGTCAGGGGCCTGGAAACAAAGGTCCCATGACAAAGTGATGCAAGGCAAAGGACAAGTAAGAAGTAAGTAACATTGACAGCCTGGTGTCCTACCACTGCATTGTACCTCATGCACACAACTGTGTGGATATTGCTGCGAACCCGTCCTGTGTATGCAGCCATCAAATTGGCCTTGGTGACCTGCTGCCCTAAATCCCAAACAACGGGCTTCATAGCAGTCATGATCTGTTCTTCATCATCAAGGCCGTAAATGTTGGGAATGTCACCCGAGTTGAGCAGGTTGTTGATATCCTCAAGGAAGGATTCATTTTTAATCTAGAGTAGATGATAGAGGGAAAAATAAATAAGGGAAAAAATAAATAAAGGAAAAAAGCAGTTTCCTAGGACAATCCTGTCTCCACACACCATGGAGATCACTTCTGGATAAATACAGCTATCAGCCTTTGGTGCAAGAAATCATTTCTGTGATCACCCACCTCCAGTAAGGCATCCTCTGAGCTTTGTCCAGTGTTTCCAATAGAAAGCCATGTTCAGCTATCTCAGGGGCAACGTGTGTGTCTGAGAACAAACCTTCTACTGCCCCCTTACTGTTTCTATGCAGACAAATTGAGCTCAGGGCCTTGCTCCCTGCCTTGCCAGTGACCAAAATCAGACCTCAGGTCCCATCTTGCTCTGGATCTTTGTTCCTCCATCAGAGAACACTTCATGATTAGGACTAAAGCTATTGATATGGGAGACAGTAATTGT